>JAVTVY010004613.1:0-39663 GCA_036873755.1 Hanleya hanleyi
GTTTCCACAGAACTCGAGCCTGTGGGAGGGGATTTTTTACGGGAGGGTCGGGGTGAGTCTCCATTGAGACTTGTTACTCCTCCCAAGCTACCGGTAGCCTGTGAAGCCCCTATTAACAGAGTTACCTGTTACTCTTGTGGGAAAAATGGGCATAAGAGCTTCCGATGTCCCCAAGTACGATGCCATCTTTGTCGCCGATTAGGGCACATAAGTCGAAGTTGCCCCGTTCGCACTAATCTTGACGGGTTGGTTACCACAGGAGGACCTGCCTTGTCAGATTGTGCTGGGTCGACTGCTGCCGTTAGAGGCATTACCGTGTCTGGGGCTCGGGAGGGGGCAATGGTAGTTCCGGTCAGGGTCGGGTCCCTTCCAGTGAGTGCGATAGTGGATACTGCTTCTCAGGTAACAGTGATAAGTCCGGAATTATTTGGAAAGTTATGGCTTATGGGACTGTCATCCACTCCCATTAAGCTAACTGGTGCATTTCAGGGTACGGCCAGTATGGGAATGTTGGTTCGACAGGTTCCCCTTTCCATTGCAGGGTTTAACTGCTTTGGAGACATGATTGTAGCCCCGGTGGTTCATGATTTATTACTGGGTTCGGACTTCCTGTCTGCTTACGGCTGTGTTGTTGATTTTAGTAAGAAGGCCTTGGTCATTGGGAACATGGGCGTTCCTGCATTGAAATGTTGATGCATGATGACCGGTTTGGACAATGCTTCAGTTTAGTTCTCTTTTAGCATTGGTAATGTTAGGGGGCAGTGCAGATTGGCAGTGGGCATTGGCATGTGGCGCCATCTAGCACACTGTTTTGAGTTGATTTTGATGTTGGTGTTGTCTTTGTATTTTGATGTAGGTGATGTGGCATTTTGGTTTGATGTTGTGTAGGTTGTTTTTTGGTTTTTGGGGGAAAGATAAAAAAAATGATAAAATGTCTGACAAGAAATCTGTGATATGTATGGATGTTGAATAATGAGGGGGGTGCTGGATAATGATGTGTTGGTTGATTTGTGATGTGTGGGCCTATGTTTTAGAAAGATTATTTTTGGTAGATTGAGTGTTCTGTAGAGTGTGGTGGGTGTACCTATTTTAGAACAGTTGGTGTGTTGGGAGAACATGTGATGTGTGTTGGAAAAATGTGCAGTGTGTGTTGCAGTGGAGATATGTTCAACTTTTAGGGGGTTAGGAGAATGGTTTGAGTGAAAGTGTAGTGGATGGGGTTGTGGAATGGCGGGTTGGGTAATTTATCTGTGGGTTAACAACCGTCACGGTTGGCCACATCATTCGGCATTGGTTAAATGGAAGTTACTTGGATGCTAAATGAGTTTTTGCCGAGGTGTGTGCGAATTGTGATGGATGATTTAACAAGGGGAGAGAATGACGGGGCAATCCATGTTGGAGACACAGGGCCAAAGGAGTTTGTGGCCACAACTCTGCTTGTGTCTTCTCTATGGAAGCCCCAGTGAGTTATGCACCGGTGTTTGTCATCCCGGTTTAAATTTATTGAATCAGGGTCTGAAATAAAAGTCAGACATCGGACAAGCCTTGACCTTGTTTGGTTGAATGCTCACTGTGAAGCATTATGTCTGATCAAAATTTGGGGATCATTTTGGATATATTTTTTCAGACCCTGGCTAATTGATCATTGGCAATGCGGTAACATCAGCAACGCAGTGCACTTCTGTTCAAGGGATTCCGATATTCCTTCTGGTCCTGCAGATTCATCCACATGTTGAGTTGACGTGTTAGCGGCACCTTGTGCACGGGTGTTTCACATGCGTTGATTCTTCATGTGTGTGTCTCTGTTGATGCATACAGAGGATACTGGTTTCCTGAAGCCTTGAGCTATATGAGTAGTCCCACAATGTATGGAGGACTGACAGGCAGTTACTGTTGTTTTAGTCAGACTATGTTCGTTAGCCAGTCACTCAACTATTGAGAGACTGAGTGTCTTGCAGTTATTGCCAAAGTCAGACTATTCTTGATGGGATATCTGATATAGCCAGTCCCTCTAGTTAGGGAAGTCTGGCAGTTATTCCTTGATCAGCCTGATTATACATGTAGCCAGTCTTTCAATTTAATAGGGACTGATAGGTTTTCAAACTGAGCAAGCTCTCATCGAGTGCTGACAGTCTAAAAGTTATTGTCGTTAGTCAAAACTTGATAGACTGTCTGATATAGTCAGTTAGTCAAAACTTGATAGACTGTCTGATATAGTCAGTTAGTCAAAACTTTATAGACTGTCTGATTAGTCAGTCCCTCAATGTAGGAGAGTCTGGCAATTATTTCATTAGTCAGTCTGTTTCTTGACAGGCTGTATAGTGTAGCTAGTCTCTCAGTTTAAGAGGGGCTGACAGATTATAAAATATCAGGTGCATTTTGTCAAACATATTTTTGGACTATCTGATATAGTTGGTCCCTCAATTTAGGAGAGTCTGGCAAGTATTTCCTTAGTCAGTCTGTTTCTTGACAGGCTGTATAGTGTAGCCAGCCTCTCAGTTTAAGAGGGGCTGACATTATAAAATTGAGTGAGCCCTTAATTTATGAGGGGAAGGGGAGGTTGGGGGAAAAGGTAGATTCCATAGTGAGTCGGACTGGTACTTAAAGTGGGCCAGTTCGCTCCAGCTCCTTTGGGTCTTCTTTGGGAAATTAGAGGTCTGTTGAAAAATCGACCTGGGGGTTGGGGTTAGAGATCAGCTTCCATGATCTGGGGTTGGGTATTTTATTGTCGGACTAATATTACGTAGTTTGTTATTAGGTAATGTCCGGTTTTTAGCCCAGTTCAAAGTAGGGGAAGCTTTAGGTACAGTTCCGTACTTTTATGGTATGTTTTTTATCCTTGCGAATACTTTGCTGGAGTTTTAGACTGCAGTCGCTGGTACGCCCTTCCTCAAAAAAGAAAAGGGGGAAGAGTGTAGTAAGAATAGGTTTTCTTACTATTAACGAACATTAGGCCAGTGTAGCAGGGGAGACAATTGCTTTAATATTACAAGAGTTGTCTCCTCTCTCCCTTTGGTAGAGGGCGCTGATTGCCCTCTAACCAATGAGAGTGACTCGCGGGCTTGCAAGAAAAGCCAGAGAAGAAACTACCTGGGGAATGACAAGACCTACTGACGACTTCTCTCACAGTTTTAACCTGCAGGTAGGCCTGTCTTCTATACTGGCTAATATCTAGGTAGCTGAAGTTACTACAGAGCTATATGGGCTATATGGTACTTTTCCAAAAATTTCACCGTTTCGCTCCTGGACTCTTCCCATCGTGTTCTAAATGACGAGACGTGTAAAACAAGACCAAACAACCCATATCACAATGAACGTGTGTGAATTTTCCAGGTTGGACCTATACCCCCCATAGCCAGCCTATAGGCCTATATACAGACCTCGGTGACTTTTTCCAAAAATTTCACTGCTTCGCTCCGGGACCCCTCCCATCGTGTTTTTCTTGGTGAGACGAGAAAAACGAGACCCCACAACCCATAGTAAAGCCCACGAAAAAAAAATGACCATCCCCATACCCCATACAGGCATATTCCCTTATATTGTATAATACAGACCCCTCCGAGTTCCGCTTTTTTTTCTGGAGAAATTTTTACATGCACCCACCCCATTGACTTGATAGGCAGGCCCCGATAAGCCGGGGACCGATATTAGCTCTTTTGGCTAGAGTTGATAGGGGTTTTCCCCTATTTTAGGGGAAAAGTCCGTGTTCCGCTTTTTATATTTACGGGGAAAAATCCTAATTTTACATGCACCCACCCCATTGACTTGATAGGCAGGCCCCGATAAGCTCGGGGACCGATATGACCCCTTTTGGCTAGGGTTGATAGGTGTTTTCCCCTATTTTAGGGGTAAAGTCCGTGTTCCGCATTTTATATTTTCGGGAAAAAATCCTAAATTTACATGCACCCACCCATGACTGGATGCCCCTTCACGAATGCTTCACTTTGATACCTCACTCGACCCAATCGGACCATGCAGCGTATTTGAAGTCTGGGGACTACTTTTTCCCCGCGGAAGCTTTTTCCCCGCGACCGCATCACCGCGGAAGAATACATGCCCAGGGGCCCTTTGCCGGAACTATAGTGGCGCAGAGTTACCTCCCCCTAGATTGGAACTCTTCTGTGTTGGAGGTAGTTTTTGGTCTCTTGAGCTGTCCGGAAGTGACGTCATACGGGACTGGTGGCGCCCCCTGGCGGAAGCAGGGGAACCAAGAGTTACCTCCCTGGAAAATGTGGCTTTAAATCCGTTATATATACTACTTATATCATACGGCTAGAATACCAGCACAAACTTTATTACAAAAAACATCGTTACGTTGCTAGGTTATATTCTATACTGTAAAATGGTGCTCTTGTGGCCAGGGGCGGTGGTGGTAGTGGTGGTTGGGAGGGGGGAGAGGTGGTGTTGATGTTAGAAATCCGAGAGAAACAACTTGAGGGCGATTCTTAAATAATAAAAAAAATTATCGGATGGCCTGTAAACATCTGACTTCAAAGCAACCAGATGAAGACATCATTGCCTGGTGCTTAATTCTTTCTAATAAGGGCATGTTCGGAGAGGTCATAAGCTCACGAATATTTCCGATTGAAGTGACTAATATTCGTTGCGATGTACAAGCAATCCGTCATGGCTCAAATTTGACACACGATAGATGGAATGAGCAAGGATGCCCCTCCTGCTTATTGTAAAGTAAAATCTGCATTCTCTACAGATATAGGTTTTTCGCTTTACTTTTTTTTTATCTGTCTTCCCTTTTTTTTTTTTGCTGAAAATATTGAGAGAGGCCCCCCACCCCTCGCCGCCCCACTTCTGTTCCATTTCCTGGTAATGGGCTGGTACCGGGCTGCAGCAGTAAGCTGTACGATTCACTTTCGGTTTCAATCCGGAAACGATTCTGTAACATTCGGTCCTTTCCTCGTCATAGAGGGATCGTATTTGAATCGGGGTCAATCGACTGGCTCGTGAACAACTTGCGGTCGCCCGTTTGTAGGTATGTGCCTTTTAATATCGATCTATCATTACCTATGTAATATAGGCCTACTTATACGACACTCATGCATATCGATTAATGTAAGATAGACTAAAATATTTGCATGTTTTTTCGGCAGTAATATATCGTAAACCACGTAAATAACAATCGTTTCTAGTGCTAGAAACGCGTTCATCTGAAAGATAGCTTATATGCCATTTGCAGCTAACTATTGCTTCTTTTGACTTCTAAATCGAGCTAGGCCACGTAATTACTTCGTATGTAGGATGCAGTGTGAGAGCTTCTTTATCAAGTTGCCATGTCCTCGCATGCGGCGAATAGTGTGGAATGTATGTCGCAGGCCTGCAGGTTTACAAATATTGCTACAACGTTTGATCACGTATATCTACGCATATGCAGTTCCAAGCGTTATCCAATGCGACCCGCCCTGTTCTCTCATTATTCGAACGCATGGCACGGTCATGCGTAGATTTAATGAATGTGAAATTCCCTTGGCTCGACAACCCATAATTTGGCGGGTATAAAATTTGACATTAGATTTATTTTGTTATTTAAATCTTTATTATTGCTACATTTCATTCATTTGTTTGTAATATCATACATGAAATCCAATATCGACCTTGCGATGCGCAATGATGAATGGGTTATTAATGAACCGTTAAGTCTTCGAAATCCACAAACGTTTTGTATTGTGCAAATTGTGTCAAATTGAGGGCGAGTCCCGTCAACCACACAAAAGTTGAACTATTTTGAGCTCACGGAAAACCCAAATATGTTCTATCCGTACCGGATGGGCTTGTAATTGTGATGTCATCGTATACAAACTGTGTTGACCTATACATTTCTTTATAATAATATAACAGACTGGTATTATATTTCGCTATGTATTTTCGCACGATAAATGACGAGCCTCTGTTTGTTCTGCCTATACGACCACCGGTGAACCCGAAGCCTTTAACCATATCTGGTATAGGCGATTTGGGGTGTACCGCGGCCTGGGAGGGGGAGGGAGATGGGGGGGAGGGGGGGGTGCGATTTGGGGTGTATCCCAGGTTGTTCCGCAGAACGTGCCACCAAACCGACAAATATTTTCTCTATCCCTAACAGCCTAAGGCCAGAGGGCTGAAACTTTACACACTGTATGTTTGGGTCAAGCTCTACAAGAAACTGTGAAAAAGATGGCCGCCATGATGACGTCACAGTGACTTCATTTTCAAAAAACGCATTTTTGGATGATATTTCTGTCCGATTTTTCGATTTTTTTATTTATGTTATTTCTCCGCAAAATCTGCATTATAAATTAGTAGGCCTAAATAATAATCTGATATGAATAAAATATGTTTGATATTCTGTTTCCAGAAATCTGACGAAAATATCAATTTTCTGGTACCCCATGGTCGCCATTTTGAATTTACCCATGCCCTGCTCGGCGTCAAGCAAATAGGCTCATAATGACCCCAATATGATAATCTACAAAGTGAGTCTCAGCTCTCCATTTCTGTTGTTCCGGAGATAAGAGCCAAAGAGCAACCGGGGTGGGGGACGGACATTTGCGTACACTTCGCCATCCATAAGATGCAGTCTTATCGCGTATAGATGACCGAAATGGTTACAGGTTGGGGGACGGAAAGTGCCCCCACCCAAGCTAGGTATAGGGTTAAACGCCAATTATCTTGGACGATTTTTTAAGGATCGATCCAGGTCCATTATAAAGCTATGCAACTTTGCAAATATTGTCTTCATGTAGGGTTGATCGAATTACTACCCTCTGCTACATCCGTTGACCAAAATAATCAATTTATTCTTGCATTGTTTTCATACCAACAAGTCTCGTCTACTTGATTAAATTGGGTCTGTGTTTTCATGAACTTTACATCTGTTTATTAACTCGAGAACAAAACTTTGATATTAGAATCCATTAAGGTTTACTTCATCACTTTCTTCACATGTGTTTTTCTGGCCATTATCAATTCCAGTGGAAATCGCTATATAGCTGAAATATTGCTGAACGCGACGTTAAACCTTCATTCTCTCTCTCTCTCGGATCAGACAAAGGCCAAGGTCACCTAGGCCGGAAAATGTGAACAAAAATGCAAAATTGTGTTGTTATACAGAACTCCAGTTTAGGGATGTGGGTTATCATCACATTTTACGTATACCTCGAACTCATTGCAAGTTTCAAATAGATTTTAATTGATTAAGTTTTGTTACATGTCTATCCAAACATCCATCTGTCTATATGATTGCTTTCCCACCACATATGTTCAACATTAATTGTTAACGAGTGCGCGGACGTACATTGACGCCCATGAAGCTCATGCTAGTCATTAGGTCATGGACCTTGATTGTCGAAAAAAAACTACTTCCATCAGTTACCTTTTTGCTGAATTCTTTTGAAATTCGCCACACCTTGTCTGTGAAGATGTGCATTTGACCTTTTTGACCTGATTCGATGTTTTGCCCCATAGTAGTATACCCCGTCTGTATAGACGACCTTGTTCTATGCCTTTAACATGGTGGCCTGATATTTTACTCAATAATTTGACCTTTTACCCGCAATGACCCTTGGTGATGTCAGGGCGACGGAACCAGGGAATAAAGAGTGTTTCAGGAATGAAGTAGGTCCGCCGGAAATGACGTCATCAAAATCGACAATAGCCTATATCTCGCGAATGGCAGAGACTACAGGTATGAGTCTTCGACTTACAACGAAGACGTGAATTTGAATAACCAAAACTATCACAAAAGCTCGGATACTCCCTTATGGTTACACAATGTGGTGATCGCTAGCCTCATACCAGTGAACCGGCACGGGTTCGAGCCCAGCTGGTGCATGTGTGAAAGTTTGTCAGTTACTTGCCGACGGGCGGTGGTTCTCTTCGGGTACTCCGGCTTCCTCCACAATCCAAAATGACTGTCACCATATGAGTGAAACAAACTTGAGTGTGAAATTAAACCAAATCTCTGCCCCCCCCCTCCACAATGTGGTTGCGCTTATTCGATTTGCAATTCACATCCAAAGGGAGAGACATATTGTACAGAGAAAGACGGACGAGAGTAGATAAGACATTAGCAAAACAAAAACAGGGCCTTCATACACGTTATACATGTATTTTCTCTTTCTTATATCAATAACATGCTTCATGCTAGATCGGTCATTAAAACAGCGAGCCTATAAGTGACTTGACGGAGTTACAAGTCTGATAGTGTAAACAATTATATTGTACTCAACATATTAGGGTCCGTATTATGACACTGGTTGGTGATCTTACCAAACGCTTGGTATATATTACGAGAGAGCCATTTCTCAAAACATTACCGCTGTCTGTTGTTTCTATATGTAAGAGATGGAACTCCCAGATGGGAACAGATACGAACATCGTGTATGGAAACCGATACGAGCTCGGGTGGAAGAGGGGGGGGGGGGGTTGCGATGGCGCAACTCCGGTCTCTTAAGTGTCCCATTCCGCCCGTGCTCGTATCTGTTTCCGTACCCCGAGTTCCTATTTTGGCTCGCTGTGTTGGTGACCGTTCTATCTACGCTCATAAACAGCTTGTATCACTTTCGTCCCTACTCTCCTTGGGGAACAAGGACAGTAGGGACGTAAGTGAGACAAGCTGTTTAACAGCGTACGTTCTAGCATGAAACGTAGGTATTCACACATGATATAAGTAAGAGAGAATACATGTATAAAGTGTATGAAGGCCCTGTTTCTGTTTTGTTGTTGTCTTATCTGCTCTCGTCCGTCTTTCTCTGTACAATATGCCTCTCTCTTTGGATGTGAATTACAAATCGAATAAGCGCGCCCACATTGTGTAATCACGAGGGGTATCCGTATCCGAGCTTGTAATAATTTTGACTACAGCACGTTAAGGGCAAGTTAATCGTTATTAACTACGTTTAGACTTTCAGTCGTTATAATATCAGTAGTATAGAAATTGCATTTAAAGTCAACTTGACCTACTTATTTGTTCCCCCGGGTAAAATTTAAGGGGGTACTTGAGGAATGGGGCGTGACCTGGGAACATGATAGGATATACTGACCTGTCTGTGGGGTTTTCCCACAATTTCGCTCACGTCCGTGTCTTTTCGGTGACGTCCGTGTCTTTTCGCTCACGTCCGTGTCTTTTTGGTGACGTCCGTGTCTTGTCTTTTCGGTGACGTCCGTGTCTTTTCGCTCACGTCCGTGTCTTTTCGGGTATGTTTGAGGGTCTTGAGGGGGGGGGACTGTATGTGGCGAGTTGTATGTGTTTTTTTCGGTGACGTCCGTGTCTCCATCCGGGCACTTGACGTCCGCGCGTCCATCTCGGTTCTTGACGTGCGCGCGTCCATCCGGGTACTTCTATGTAGCTGTATAAAAGTGGCATGGTCTATAAAACACGTCTCTCTGCGCCCCACACCTTCATTTCTACGGTTGCAGTCATGACGGAGAGCCAGCCCTATGCGACTCGCATTTTACAGCATGCGACCGTGGTTAATTCACTCACGGGTTACCGAGCAGTGGTTCGGTCCATGTTTGCAGATGGTGACGACAACGAGGGGCGACGCCAGATTCTGAAAAGAGTTCACAGAAGCGGTCTTCGACAGAGTGCACTCGATGGAGAGGTGTGCTATCACTCACCACTACTGGACTATGACAGCCATCCTTGATGCCCGGGCTATGGACCACGAGCGCTCACGCCGGAACCAGCGACGGCTCGTTGGCCTAGTCATGGTCTGTGCCCTATTCACCCTGGCACTGTGGCAATGACAGTGGCACTTCACCATAAATACGAGAGACAGTCACAGTGTGCGTCATTCACCCTTCGTCATTGGGTCAACCATGTCACCAAGAGACCTGTCCATAAATACGAGAGACAGTCAGAGTGTGTGCTATTCACCCTTCGTCATTGGGTCAACCATGTCATCAGTCCTACGAGCCATCCTGCCCATTACACCCCAGGTGGGGTTACACGTCTATGAAGATAAAGTCACCTTCGTGGAAGACCGGGATGTCTGTGGGTCAGGTCCGGAGTCCACATCGACTACGGTTACGCTACACCGTGATGGCTGGACCAAATTTAAAAGGGTATTGAGCGGTGAGCTCGATGGAAACCTCATCCACATCGAGAACGCCAACTACGTACACCGTGGGCCCTTCTTTGCACGCCTGGAGCGTTACCACGATCCTACGCAAAGCTTCACCCTAGACCCCGATCTTTGGACAGCCTTGGAGAAAGTGGTGCCTATTGTGGACCAGCTGTTTACACCGCACGAGCGGTCATCAGACGAGTTGGAGTGGTCTCGTGCTATTGAGAACGCGCTGGCTGAACCCAATGAACAACTTTCTAGCAATGAAGCGGAGCCAGACTACGAGGCTATAGACTATCCGGCTAGACTCAGTCAACCTAGGATATATACAACGGTGGTAGAAACTTCGACCTCGTTATAAATAAGCGATACTCTCCGGGTCCATCATCATTTTGTCACCATGAAGCGTTGGGAGAAGATGTTGGATAACTTATACGACAGTCCCGACAGTCCGGCTGCGTATAGTGCATTGTCGGCTCTCTATCGAGCAGCCAAACCCCAGGGGATACAACGTGCCCAAGTCCGAGATTGGTTAAGAAAACAAGACACCTATACCTTACATCGAGCTGCCCGTCGCCATTTTCTACGGAACCGGGTCATCGTGGGAGGACTAGATGCCCAATGGCAAGCGGATTTGGTCGATATGAGTGCCTTTGCCAAACACAACGATGGGAATCGGTATATCTTGACGTGCATCGATATCCTGTCAAAGTATGCGTGGGTGGTACCCATCCGGACGAAAACGGGGGCGAATCTCATAGCGGCGTTCAAGGACATCTTCAACACTGGGCGCAAACCCTTGTATTTGCAAACCGACGAAGGCACGGAATTCCTCAACCGACCGTTCCAAGCCTTTCTCAAGAAACAGAAGGTCTTCTTCTTCCATACCTACAACGAGACCAAGGCTTCCGTGGTGGAAAGGTTCAACAGGACATTCAAAGGCCGCATGTATAAATATTTTACCTATAAGAATACAAGACGGTACATCGATCTTCTCCCGAAGCTTGTGAGTGGTTACAATCGAGCCTATCACCGGAGTATACAGAGAGCCCCCATTACCGTCACCCAACGCAATGAAGCCCAAGTCCGGCGTGTCTTGTACCCCATACAATCGCAACGAGCACCGAAGGAGATGTTCAAGGTCGGAGACCCTGTACGGATCAGTAAAGTCAAGGGCAAGTTCGAGAAAAGTTACTTGCCCAACTGGAGCGATGAGCACTTCCTGATTAAACGGCGCCTATCCCGACAACAGCGAGTCTATGAACTGGAAGATCTTCAAGGGGAACCGTTGCAAGGCACGTTTTACGAGATGGAATTACAGCCTGCCGTAAAAACAAAGCAAGACTACTACACGGTGGAGCAGATTTTGAAAACCGAACGTCGACGTGGCAAACTGTTTCATTTCGTCAAATGGCAAGGCTGGCCCAGTTCCTTCAATTCCTGGGTCGCGGCCAACCAGGTGAAACGACTATAAAACCAGACACCACCGCCATCATCCTTCATTCCACGTTCGACCATGAACACGGTGCAGCTGCCTCTGAACACAGCGTCTCCCAAAACGCGCAAAGCGCAAGTGGGCTTTGTGGTGATATTGCTAACCCTGCTGAGTGTGTTGTACGGAGGTGTGTTTTACGACGTAGCCTATCTCAGCACTCAACCAACCTAGAACTCCAGCCGCCAGTCAAACCAGTCTACAGATAGCACCAGTCAACCCCGTATCGAGCCCAGTCACCACCACACCCTGTGTACAAGCCACATCGAGCTCCACATCAAGTATACAGTCAACACCGAGCTCCACACCAAGTACGTCTGAAGACCCACCGGATTTCATCCCTCACAGTGAACAGACAACGGCGACCGACGTTGTACCTACCACTCCAGTTCACTCGTACCAAATTTACAAGAGCGGGTTACCACGACAGCGGATACAGCTCAAACCATGGACCCTCGGTGGCAGCATCCCTTCACTTGCGTCATCGCAGGACCGACGGGTTCCGGCAAAACGCACTTCGTCAGGAAGCTCCTTCAACACGCCGACAGCATGATCACTCCACTCATTGCCCGAGTCGTGTGGTGTTACGGAGAATGGCAGGCAGCGTATGCAGCAATGCCCCACATCACGTTCGTGGAAGGCCTACCTAACCTGGCCGATTTGGAACCGGACACCTTAGTGGTTCTGGATGATCTCATGGCGGAGACGGATGCGCGGGTCACCCAACTCTTTACCAAAGGCAGCCATCATCGTCGGTTGAGCATCATCTACATTGTGCAGAATCTCTTCAGTAAAAACAAAGAACATCGGAACATCAGCTTAAATGCCCACTACATGGTGGTCTTCAAAAACCCGAGAGATACCACTCAACTGCTGCACCTGGCGAGACAGATGTACCCTGGACGCACTGCGTTTGCGTTGAAAGCCTTTAAAGATGTGACAACCCCTCAGCATGGGTATATGCTCTTCGACCTGAAGCAAGCCACCCCCGATCACTTTCGACTACGCACCGGAATCTTTCCCGGAGTGACTCACCACGTGTACATGCAAAAATAATGTAAACACACCCACAGTGGCTCCCCCAGCTGGGGTGTGTGTGTTTTGATGATGGGGATAATAAAAGAATGAATACCACATCATTGTTGATTTTTGTCTCTGTTCTCTGAGATAGATAAAAAGGGCAGGGTTGTGGGTTCTAGCATTAGTTGTACATGATGTCTGCGCGAGTACGGAAGCACGGTCCGACGCTCCGTGTATTGAAGACGGCCCCACCCGAGTTGGTTCGAACCATTGTACGCGGTGCGGACCCTGCTCTCGTGTGCTGTCTGTGTGAGTTTGGACTCAATATCTTAAAAGGCAACGTACCACTGACTCCGGCTCAGAAGGCGAAGTTGGCCAAGCATAAGACAGGTCTGCGAACCCTAGTCCAGAAGCGAGTTTCCCAAACACAAAAGAAAAAGGTGTTACAGAAAGGCGGCTTTCTCGGGGCCATTTTAGCACCGTTGGCCGCTTCCGTGTTGGGTCCAGTATTGGGTGGACTCTTCGGCCGACAATGAATCACACGAAAAAAATGGTCCTCGTCGAACCTCGGCTCCTTCAAAACCTCCAATCACCGTACCCCGTACCTTCTACGGTGAAGACGATAAACACCCTCGATGAAGAGATGCGTCAGATCTTACAAAGACCGGGGTTAAGCGACAGTGAGAAAGTACAACAGTACAATGAGACGCTTCAGCGGTACATGACGTTCATGGACCAATACAAAACCCTCTCTACCCCAGCACCACCACCACCACCACGCGACACACCGCCGACCTCAGCACCGCTCCAACAGCCGCCATTACCAGAGGTACCACCCACAGCCCCACAGTGGGTCGAAGACGAAGTCCTGAACAGTGTACCTGCATCGTTCAAGAAACAAGCTGGCCTGGTATTACAACGGATGAAACAGAACCCTAACATGACTTGGAATGATAAAGGCGAACTACTGGTACAGAATCAGGTGGTCCCCGGTACCCATATGACGGATTTAGTGAATGACCTGATGCGTCAACGCAGGTCGCATACGAATCCTCGAGGATGGGAGGTCTTTGCTCAAGGCTTGAAAGACATGCATGTACCTCAGGAATTGGTGGGGAACCCCCAGCGCTGGGCCTGGATGCAATCGCCCAGTCGTGCACGACGACTCTCACCACACCACGAGTGGGAACCGGAGTCACCCCCCAAAACACCACCACGGCGGGCACCTACTTTTTCATCCCTTTTACCACGCCACCCCCTGCAACCATCAAGATCTAAGTCACCGCGATCATCACGACGATAAGCGCCCAAGAGCTGGGAGAAGTATTAAACCCGGGAGCAGCAGCAGGAAAGCTCATTCGTCATGTTTTACCTCACCCTAACCAGTAACAACACCTTGACCAGGTACGTGACCCAGTTACCGAAACCGTTGCATTTACCTGGACGCTGGGAATGTGGACTCGTGGATATCCAATACCCTTACTCGTGGTACAACGTACAAGCCGGTGATGTGTGGTACGAGGTGACCTACGAAGGACAAGAAACCCGACTCACCTTACCCGAAGGCCAATACGATACCCCCAAGGAGTTCATGGGTGGACTGAGAAGTCTGATGCATTATAAGTCTCTACGAGACGTCACGAATACTTCACAACCCATCAAAAAATCACGTGGACTTCGATTACAACACACACTACGACAAGTCCTGTCTCACTCTTAGCTCCAACGTGAGTGTCGAACTCAGTCCTACCCTACAGCAAATGCTGGGTCTCGATCTACAGTGGTACGCTGGCCCCACCGGCGAGAGAGCCCACATCCCGATGGACATGCGTGGTGGTATGTATGGCCTGTACATCTACTCACACGTGGTCGATGCACACATTGTCGGAGACAGCAACGTACCTCTACTACGCGTCTGCCCGGTGAAAGGCATGAGGGATGAGATCCGGTGGGGTTTCAGACGTAGTGGCTGTACTTGGTGCGGAGCTCGGTATGGAGCTTGGTGTTGACTGTATACTTGGTGTGGAGCTCGATGTGGCTTGGAATAGGTCTTTGGATTATGGACGCGGATATTCTCTAATGGACGACGGCTGGATTATGAATGACGGACTAGACGCTTGTAATTGTACATGCGTGTGCGTGCATGTGCGTGTGTATGTGTGTGTGTATGCTTCTATGTGTGTATGTGTGTGTGCTTGCGATTGTGTTTACGCGTGTGTGTATGCGTGTGTTTGTGCGTGTGTGCGTGTGTGTATGAGTATGTGTATGTATGCATTGCGTGTGTGTGTATCTGTGTGTGCGTGTGTGGGTATGCGTGTGTGTGTATGCATGTGACCAAACAACACGTGTCGGAGCTGGGGTTGCCACACCTTCCTCTAAGAACTTCATCACCCACGACGTCTTTCCACATGCCGTAGGGCCGCTCACCGTCATCGTATACGGATGCTCTACTGCACTTGTTGGACCTATAGCGGGGCTCGGCGGTGTCTCTTGGTTGTGTTTGCCTTGAATGTGCCTGAGCATACTATCGCGACGAGAGAAGGTTCTTTGACAGAACGTACACGTACACGACAAGTTGATCTGTCGACCAATACATAAGGACTGATGAGGGACACATGTTCATTGTTATATGTACAGACACCACCACCAACACCACCACCACACACTACCACCACACACACACACACCACCACCACCACATTCCACCACCACCACCACCACCGCCACCACCGGGCGTTGACGGGCGTCAACGCCCGGTGGTGGTGGTGGGAACTCCCGTGTGGCAGAGCTCTTGGATCGGAGCTCTTGGAGCTCAAAGCCTGTGGAGTTCAGATCTCGGAAGTGACATTTGCATACGACCTCTGTGATGTCACTTCCGCTTCCGTTCACGTGACCGGAACTGACCTTTGACCCCGGCGCGCAATTTTATCCGGTATTGTTAGCGCGCGCCGGGGTCAAAGGTCAGTTCCGGTCACGTGAACGGAAGCGGAAGCGACCTCACAGAGGTCATATGCAAATGTCACTTCCGAGCTCTGAGCTCCACACGCTTTGAGCTCCAAGAGCTCCGATCCAAGAGCTCTGCCACACGGGAGCTCCCACCACCACCGGGCGTTGACGCCCGTCAACGCCCGGTGGTGGTGGTGGTGGTGTTGGTGGTGGTGTGTGTGTCTGGTGGTAGTGTGTGGTGGTGGTGTTGGTGGTGGTGCCTGTACATATAAGAATGAACATGTGTCCCTCATCAGTCCTTATGTATTGGTCGACAGATCAACTTGTCGTGTACGTGTACGTTCTGTCTAAGAACCTTTTCTCGTCGCGATAGTATGCTCAGGCACATTCAAGGCAAACACAACCAAGAGACACCGCCAAGTCCCGCTATAGGTCCAACAAGTGCAGGAGAGCATCCCTGTACGATGACGGTGAGCGGCCCTACGGCATGTGGAAAGACGTCGTGGGTGATGAAGTTCTTAGAGGAAGGTGTGGCAACCCCAGCTCCGACACGTGTTGTTTGGTCACATGCATACAGACACACGCATACACACGCATACACGCACACGCACACGCACTATCAGGTACGCTTTTATTGTACCTGTTCATGTGGCAACTTGGATGATATGACCACACGGCCACTAGCACCGGCATAAGCGGTATTAGATACAAATCTAGAGAGCTATGATGGAAATGCTCTGACAACTCGTCAATCTGATTAAAACTCAGACTTAATAAACCGCTCCTCTTTCGGACATGTCGCTAAATTAAGATCTGGGACAATCCCTATAACAAATCCGTCAGATGAACTCCGAATCAAATAGTTTCCGGGTCAAATAGTCGCCCAATGAGACGCGTCGTATTATAGCGTGACGGCTAATCTCCAAATCTCCGTTCTTGTTGCGATGCAGTTATGAACTGATTTTATGAAACAAATAACCGTACCTATATATCCAGCAGTGCAAGAAATATCCCTTGATCTTTTCACCTGGTCTGTCATTGAAGAGAGCATCGGGGAGCAAATAATCATCTTCGGTGATCGCTCATATACTGAGTCGACAGCAAAGAACGTCTTTGTCACCCGCCTGAAGCTTCAGCCTTCAGGCGGGAATTTTTGTGCGTCTCGTCCGTACACTCGGCAACATAAAGATTTCCCGTAGCCGGTAAAAAGAACGGCTATACAGTGTCTTTTACGTAGCATACATTACAGAGAGCATCTGCAGTCGCTCCTGCTTTAATGCGGACACGCCAACACACCATAATTTTAGATGTAATCGAAAATAATCGGCAAAATGGTACATCTTCAGAAAATTTATGACCCAACCCAAAGATCACAAGATCATTATTGTTCAGCATCATCAGATAAACAAGAACAGTACGATCAGACAACATGCAGGCGAAAATACGGTATAATTGACGTAATTCGTTGTTTTCCGCGTTTCAATGGTTGATCTTCAATGCAGAATCTAGGTCATAAATTTTCCGAAGATGTACCGTCTTGCGGCATCTCCACGCCTGTTGAGACTGGACTGTGATTGGTCGCAAGCCTGACATGCGCGACAGATTTAAGATACGGACTGTCCCAGATCTTAATTTAGCGACATGTCCGAAAGAGGAGCGGTTTATTAAGTCTGAGTTTTAATCAGATTGACAACTCGTATACTGGTAAATGGTGAGCTGTTTCGCTGTGACAACTCGTACATTGGAGATCGGTGAGCTGTATCGTCGTCAGATGTAAATGACGGCATTTAACACAAAAGACTAGTCTGTAAGGCCCGATGTCGACCCAGCATCAACTTCCCACAAATGCCAACATATATCAAAGACCAAAGGTCTGTACAGGGGGCGGGCCTCGGGGACGAAACGTCCACCAGCAGAATCTCGCCATATACAGGTAAAAATTACAACACATATAAGGGAAGTGGGAAGAGGTGCCGACATACTGACTGCGTCACATGACTTCACAGAATAGTCTTCTGGTTAACCTATTCTAAAGCACATACCAAGAATCTAACGATTCGTGATATGTGTTGTATCTCAGGTACGCTTTTATTGTACCTGTTCATGTGGCAACTTGGATGATATGACCACATGGCCCCTAGCACCGGCATAAGCGGTATTAGATACAAATCTAGAGAGCTATGATGGAAATGCTCTGACAACTCGTATACTGGTAATTGGTGAGCTGTTTCGCTGTGACAACTCGTACATTGGGGATTGGTGAGCTGTATCGTCGTCAGATGTAAATGACGGCATTTAACACAAAAGACTAGTCTGTAAGGCCCGATGTCGACCCAGCATCAACTTCCCACAAATGCCAACATATATCAAAGACCAAAAGGTCTGTACAGGGGGCGGGCCTCGGGGAGCCACATCGAGCTCCACACCAAGTATAGTCAAAACCGAGCTCCACACCGAGCTCCACACCAAGTACAGCCACTACGTCTGAAAAAACCCACCGGATCTCATCCCTCATGCCTTTCACCGGGCAGACGCGTAGTAGAGGTACGTTGCTGTCTCCGACAATGTGTGCATAGACGACGTCTGAGTAGATGTACAGGCCATACATACCACCACGCATGTCCATCGGGATGTGGGCTCTCTCGCCGGTGGGGCCAGCGTACCCCTGTAGATCGAGACCCAGCATTTGCTGTAGGGTAGGACTGAGTTCGACACTCCCGTTGGAGCTAAGAGTGAGACAGGCCTTGTCGTTGTGTGTGATGTAATCGAAGTCCACGTGATTTTTGAAGGGAAAGGTTTTGATGGGTTATGAAGTATTCGTGACGTCTCGTAGAGACTTATAATGCATCAGACTTCTCAGTCCACCCATGAACTTCTTAAGGTGGCCCTCCACAGTTTCGTAGTAATGGCCCCTCTCTAATTTCATAATACGATAGACTGCCCTTGTTCTGCTACATCATAATTCTTCTTGTCTTCTTAATAGCTTATATCTATAATGCCATCCTATTCAGCATTATCAACGCTGCAAACGAGTACGTACAAATCGAGTGCTGGCTTCGTCTACACGCTGATCGGGATCATGGAGTAAAGTTTGTCCTGCCTCAGTTATGCCCCTTGGGTGTGCCTAAAAATCGGGACTCATTTACTGGAAGAAAATCTGACAAAAAACGGTTAGGTTGACACCCCCTTTTTTTTGCCTTTTTAAGTTGAGACCGGACCAGGGAACGTGAGTAAGAAGTTTAATTGAAATCGCTCTTACAGATTTTTCTGGAAATTGAGCCGAATTTGACCATTTTTCGACATTTTTAAGGGGTTTTCTAGGAAAAATGAAGCAAGCATGGAGGAGAATGTTCGAGTTTAATTTTTCTATAACATAGCAGAGTTATATCTTAAAATAATAGTTTCATCGTGCTCTTTCAGAAAATATATACATATAAGTGATTTGGGTTGAAGGTTTTACGACAACTGGTGGCCGAAAAACGGACCCATAGTCTATTCCATGCCGAATGGAAGAATCTCTGGAGTGCACCCTTGGGGGTATCGTATTGGCCTTCGGGTAGGGTGAGTCGGGTTTCTTGTCCTTCATAGGTCACCTCGTACCACACATCACCGGCTCGTACGTTGTACCACGAGTAAGGGTATTGGATATCCACGAGTTCACATTCCCAGCGTCCAGGTAAATGCAACGGTTGCGGTAACTGGGTCACGTACTTGGTCAAGGTGTTGTCAGGAAACACATCAGCCGAGCTGTTACTGGGTAGGGTGAGGTAAAACATGACGACTGAGCTTTCCTGCTGCTGCTCCCGGGTTTAATACTTCTCCCAGCCCTTGGGCGCTAATCGTCGTGATGGTCGCGGTGACTTAGATCTTGGTGGTTGCAGGGGGTGGCGTGGTAAAAGGGGTGAAAAAGTAGGTGCCCGCCGTGGTGGTGTTTTGGGGGGTGACTCCGGTTCCCACTCGTGGTGTGGTGAGAGTCGTCGTGCACGACTGGGCGATTGCATCCAGGCCCAGCGCTGGGGGTTCCCCACCAATTCCTGAGGTACATGCATGTCTTTCAAGCCTTGAGCAAAGACCTCCCATCCTCGAGGATTCGTGTGCGACCTGCGTTGACGCATCAGGTCATTCACTAAATCCGTCATATGGGTACCGGGGACCACCTGATTCTGTACCAGTAGTTCGCCTTTATCATTCCAAGTCATGTTAGGATTCTGTTTCATCCGTTGTAATACCAGGCCAGCTTGTTTCTTGAACGATGCAGGTACACTCTTCAGCACTTCGTCTTCCACCCACTGTGGGGCTGTGGGTGGTACCCTGGTAATGGCGGCTGTTGGAGCGGTGCTGAGGTCGGCGGTGTGTCGCGTGGTGGTGGTGGTGGTGCTGGGGTAGAGAGGGTTTTGTATTGGTCCATGAACGTCATGTACCGCTGAAGCGTCTCATTGTACTGTTGTACTTTCTCACTGTCGCTTAACCCCGGTCTTTGTAAGATCTGACGCATCTCTTCATCGTGGGTGTTTATCGTCTTCACCGTAGAAGGTACGCGGTACGGTGATTGGAGGTTTTGAAGGAGCCGAGGTTCGACGAGGACCATTTTTTTCGTGTGGTTCATTGTCGGCCGAAGAGTCCACCCAATACTGGACCCAACACGGAAGCGGCCAACGGTGCTAAAATGGCCCCGAGAAAGCCGCCTTTCTGTAACACCTTTTTCTTTTGTGTTTGAGAGACTCGCTTCTGGACTAGGGTTCGCAGACCTGTCTTATGCTTGGCCAACTTCGCCTTCTGAGCCGGAGTCAGTGGTACGTTGCCTTTTAAGATATTGAGTCCAATCTCACACAGACAGCACACGAGAGCCGGGTCCGCACCGCGTACAATGGTTCAAACCAACTCGGGTGGGGCCGTCTTCAATACACGGAGCGTCGGACCCTGCTTCCGTACTCGCGCAGACATCATGTACAACTAATGCTAGAACCCACAACCCTGCCCTTTTTATCTACCTCAGAGAACAGAGACAAAAATCAACCATGATGTGGTATTAATTCTTTTATTATCCCCATCATCAAACACACATACCCCAGCTGGGGGAGCCACTGTGGGTGTGTTTACATTATTTTTGCATGTACACGTGGTGAGTCTCTCCGGGAAAGATTCCGGTCCGTAGTCGAAGGTGGTCGGGGGTGGCTTGCTTCAGGTCGAAGAGCATATAGCCATGCTGAGGGGTTGTCGCATCTTTAAAGGCTTCCAACGCAAACGCAGTGCGTCCAGGGTAGATCTGTCTCGCCAGGTGCAGCAGTTGAGTGGTATCTCTCGGGTTTTTGAGGACCACCATGTAGTGGGCGTTTAAGCTGATGTTCCGATGTTCTTTGTTTTTACTGAAGAGATTCTGCACAATGTAGATGATGCTGAGCCGTTGATGATGGCTGCCTTTGGTAAAGAGTTGGGTGACCCGACTGTCCGTCTCCGCCATCAGATCATCCAGAACCACTAAGGTATCCGGTTCCAAATCGGCCAGGTTGGGTAGCCCTTCCACGAACGTGATGTCGGGCATTGCTGCACACGCTGCCTGCCATTCTCCGTAACACCACACGACTCGGGCAATGGGCGGAGTGATCATGCTGTCGGCGTGTTCAAGGGGCTTCCTGACGAAGTGCGTTTTGCCGGAACCCGTCGGTCCTGCGATGACGCAGGTGAAGGGATGTTGCCAACGGGGGTCCATGGTTGGAGGTGTATCCTCTGTCGTGGTAACCCGCTCTTGTAAATTTGGTACGAGTGAACTGGGCTGGTGGTGGGTACAACGTCGGTCGCCGTTGTCTGTTCACTGTGAGGGATGAAATCCGGTGGGTCTTCAGACGTACTTGGTGTGGAACTCGGTGTGGAGCTCGGTGTTGACTATACTTGGTGTGGAGCTCGATGTGGCTTGTACACAGGGTGTGGTGGTGACTGGGCTCGATACGGGGTTGACTGGTGCTATCTGTAGACTGGTTTGACTGGCGGCTGGAGTTCTAGGTTGGTTGAGTAGAGTGCTGAGATAGGCTACGTCGTAAAACACACCTCCGTACAACACACTCAGCAGGGTTAGCAATATCACCACAAAGCCCACTTGCGCTTTGCGCGTTTTGGGAGACGCTGTGTTCAGAGGCAGCTGCACCGTGTTCATGGTCGAACGTGGAATGAAGGATGATGGCGGTGGTGTCTGGTTTTATAGTCGTTTCACCTGGTTGGCCGCGACCCAGGAATTGAAGGAACTGGGCCAGCCTTGCCATTTGACGAAATGAAACAGTTTGCCACGTCGACGTTCGGTTTTCAAAATCTGCTCCACCGTGTTGTAGTCTTGCTTTGTTTTTACGACAGGCTGTAATTCCATCTCGTAAAACGTGCCTTGCAACGGTTCCCCTTGAAGATCTTCCAGTTCATAGACTCGCTGTTGTCGGGGTAGGCGCCTTTTAATCAGGAAGTGCTCATCGCTCCAGTTGGGCATGTAACTTTTCTCGAACTTTCTTGAGAAAGGCTTGGAACGGTCGGTTGAGGAATTCCGTGCCTTCGTCGATTTGCAAATACAAGGGTTTGCGCCCAGTGTTGAAGATGTCCTTGAACGCCGCTATGAGATTCGCCCCCGTTTTCGTCCGGATGGGTACCACCCACGCATACTTTGACGGATATCGATGCACGTCAAGATATACCGATTCTCATTGTTGTGTTTGGCAAAGGCACTCATATCGACCAAATCCGCTTGCCATTGGGCATCTAGTCCTCCCACGATGACCCGGTTCCGTAGAAAATGGCGACGGGCAGCTCGATATAAGGTATAGGTGTCTTGTTTTCTTAACCAATCTCGGATTTGGGCACGTTGTATCCCCTGGGGTTTGGCCGCTCGATTGAGAGCCGACAATGCACTATACGCAGCCGGACTGTCGGGACTGTAGTATAAGTTATCCAACACCTTCTCCCAGCGCTTCATGGTGACAAAATGATGATGGACCCGGAGAGTATCGCTTATTTATAACAAGGTCGAAGTTTCTACCACCGTTGTATATATCCTAGGTTGACTGAGTCTAGCCGGATAGTCTATAGCCTCGTCGTCTGGCTCCGCTTCATTGCTAGAAAGTTGTTCATTGGGTTCAGCCAGCGCGTCCTCAATAGCACGAGACCACTCCAACTCGTCTGATGACCGCTCGTGCGGTGTAAACAGCTGGTCCACAATAGGCACCACTTTCTCCAAGGCTGTCCAAAGATCGGGGTCTAGGGTGAAGCTTTGCGTAGGATCGTGGTAACGCCCCAGGCGTGCAAAGAAGGGCCCACGGTGTACGTACTAGGCGTTCTCGATGTGGATGAGGTTTCCATCGAGCTCACCGCTCAATACCCTTTTAAATTTGGTCCAGCCATCACGGTGTAGCGTAACCGTAGTCGATGTGGACTCCGGACCCGACCCACAGACATCCCGGTCTTCCACGAAGGTGACTTTATCTTCATAGACGTGTAACCCCACCTGGGGTGTAAGGGGCAGGATGGCTCGTAGGACTGGTGACATGGTTGACCCAATGACGAAGGGTGAATGACACACACTCTGACTGTCTCTCGTATTTATGGACAGGTCTCTTGGTGACATGGTTGACCCAATGACGAAGGGTGAATGACGCACACTGTGACTGCCTCTCGTATTTATGGTGAAGTGCCACTGTCATTGCCACAGCGCCAGGGTGAATAGGGCACAGACCATGACTAGGCCAACGAACCGTCGCTGGTTCCGGCGTGAGCGCTCGTTGTCCATAGCCCGGGCATCACGGATGGCCGTCATAGTCCAGTAGTGGTGAGTGATAGCACACCTCTCCATCGAGTGCATTCTGTCGAGGACCGCTTCTGTGAACTCTTTCAGAATCTGGCGTCGCCCCTCGTTGTCGTCACCATCTGCAAACATGGACCGAACCACTGCTCGGTACCCGTGTGTGAATTAACCACGTTCGCATGCTGTAAAATGCGAGTCGCATAGGGCTGGCTCTCCGTCATGGCTCTGCAACCGTAGAAATGAGGTGTGTGGCGCAGAGAGACGTGTTTTATAGACCATGCCACTTTTATACAGCTACATAGAAGTACCCGGATGGACGCGCGCACGTCAAGAACCCAGATGGACGCGCGCACGTCAAGTGCCCGGATGAAGACACGGACGTCACCGAAAAAACACATACAACTCGCCACATACAGTCCTCCCCCCCCCCTCAAAACCCTCATACATACCCGAAAAGACACGGACGTGAGCGAAAAGACACGGACGTCACCGAAAAGGCACGGACGTCATCGAAAAGATACGGACGTCACCGAAAAGGCACGGACGTGAGCGAAATTGTGAGAAAACCCCACAGACAGGTCAGTACATGTCCTATCATGTTCCCAGGTCACGCCCCATTCCTCAAGTACCCCCTTAAATTTTCCCCGGGGGAACAAATAAGTAGGTCAAGTTGACTTTAAATGCACTTTCTATACTAGTAATATCTCAGCCAGGGCAGAACTGAACTCGTCTCCTACCGAAATAGGCCCTTTGCATACGCGACAAATACATGTGTACAAGGGCTCTGACAATTCTACCTATCGCATGTTGATACATTATGAACTTCCGTCTTTCATATGCACGACACATGTGGTCTGACTCAAGCGTTTTTGTATACAATCTGGTATAAGAATGTTTCACTCCGAATTCTCATCTTCATTCAACACATCGTCAATTTGCGTATATGCAATGGCTCGAACGTCTTTTTTTCCTGCTCAGTTTTAATATGTAGTGTTTCATGTTCAGACAGTCTTTCACAGAATGTCTCCTAACTCTCGCTTATGTAGAAGTCGTCCCCGAATACTGATTACAAGGACGACTTTCTCTCCAGTCTAGTTCAGTTAGTTTATAGAGCAGACATCAGTAAATATTATTTTATTGTACTATAATTACACACTTGATATACTACAATATTGGTATCTGGAAGCATTTGTCATTAACAGATTGGGGAAAAGCCGATACCGGGTATGCTATTTCAGTCTGACAGTAGGCTATGTTTTTCAAACCACGAATCGTATATTCAGTCACCAGACCTAACTTTTCTCTCCCTGACATAATGATATTCTCATTTTTCTTATGAGACATAACACACGTTCAAGTTTGTTTTTTGCAGTTCAAAGTCATTGCACCCAGGTAGAGGGGATTACCTGGCAGTAGAGTATTAAAACACAATTTCCTTTACCAGCATATTGTAATATCCATGGGCTTCCCACGGGTAAGTAGGGTAAAGCCTATGCTGTATAATATCTGCAGGTATTTCTCTGGTTAGTAGGACAGATACTGCAGAATATCTGTGGGTACCTCTCTGGTAAGTAGGGTTTCTCCTGTATAATACCTGTAGATATCTCTCTGGTTAGTAGGACAGATACTGCGGAATATCTGTGGGTACCTCTCTGGTAAGTAGGGTATCTGCTGAATAATATCTGCAGGTCTCTCTCTGGTAAATATGGCAGATACTGTGAAAACCCCTCTGGTAAGTAAGGGAAACAACTTTGGTGATCTGGGGAGATAACCCAACTTCTGATGACTAGATATGGCACAGCTCAGTGACCATGTTATCCAGAATCCATGTGCCTCCAGTTCAGTAGCTTAGTCTACCAAGGGAGATAATCCCTTGACATCGTCATTGTGTACCTCTCGCCTACGTATTAATACATTCGACAATTCTTTTTATTCTTTCCAATCATTTTCTATGATATATACCCAGAAGCCCTGACCTAAATATTGGGTCATACTAGCAGATTCTCAGAGTGATGGTAGGTGTATAGGCCTTTCACATATATTGCATTAGAGGCATAAACAAAACAGCATAATATGATATTTTATCATCCTAATTGGATATGGATTTAACCTCGTATTAAATTCCAATATATCAGCATATCCATATGTGCTCACATGTATTTTGCCTGTATTATGGGCCGAAATGAGATTCCCAGGTTAATGTATGGGAGCATTAACCTCGTATTAAATTCCATTATATCAGCATATCCATATATGCTTACATGAATTTGCCGTTATTATGGGCCGAAAAGAGGTTCCCAGGTTAATGTATGGGAGCAGTGAGTTGTTCACTGGTCGGACACACCAGCCATTGTGTCGAAGCCAATCAATCAATTTTTAATTTGGTTGGCGCTTTCAATTTGGTAAAATTATGCGCGCCAGGTCGTTGCATTGAGTTTGATGTACAACATAAATATTGATTTAAAATATCCAACTATACGGATTTGTAATGGATTAAAAAACATGTAGAAAAAACAACTCCAAAGGCGTTATTTAATGTCATGGTGAGGTTAGAGACATAAAAGGAAGGGAGCATATATACGGACCAACACACTTAATTTAATAGTAATAAAATCCTAACGACCCTATCTATAAAAAAAAATATAAAACTGAATTAAAAAGGCCAATATAGCACATGCATATTTTGTTTAAACAAAAATTAAACTCATCATATAGATTTAGATTTGCCGATGTGGTGAATAAAAACGAGATTTGATGTAATATCTATACTCATCCTGGTGAACACCGTGAATGAGGACCTCCTCTGGTATCCTCAGACACCAATGTCCAACCAGAACAAGCAAATACATTATTTAAAACAAAACTCTTTACCAGAGCAGAAATATTGGTATAATTTCTTAACCACAGGTAAGAAAATATATATTAAACTATTCTAGAATTTTATTATTTATCAACTTGTAATATGCATGTACTATTAATTAACCAATATAACTATTATAAATAATTCCACAGGGTGGAAGGGGAGGCAACAATTGTACACTCCCCTAGACTAGATGTGAAATGTAGAACAGAATAATAAAATCTATATAATTAAAATCTGCGTGTGCGCAGCATAAACCTATAAATAGCCATAAAAACTTTATCACGGTTTTTTCTAGGCTTTACGATGGACTCCATGGTATGATTGAAAACACCAGCACATATAAGTTCATTAAAAAAGTGGAGTCTCTGATTATTAAATCGTGTACACGATAATAAATAGTGACTGATGCTTTCTTCTACATCACACGCATCACACACTCCAGTGGGATGTAAATTACATCTATAAAGATATGAATTCAAGGGAATATGCCCGACAAGAAGTCTAAAAACAAGTACTTCAGCGTGGCGATTTGGTAATTTCAAAGAGGCGTTTGTAACTGAAGGCTGAAATTGATAGTAAAAACGCCCCTTCTCTGAATTATCCCAGCATTCCTGCCATTTAGATTTAAGGATATAAACAAGCCATGGCTTCATTAATTGTTAATCCCATATGTATATTAATATCTGCAAGTGCGGATGCGTGCTTAGCAAGAGAGTCCGCAAGCTCATTCCCATATATACCAGAATGGCCCGGGACCCAGTCGAAATAAATTATTATATTTTCATAACTCATCGTAGTGACTAAATATAATATTTCATATAAAATACTTGAAGACCGGCTCCAAGAGAAGTTAAGCATTGCTTGTAGAGAGCTAAGAGAGTCTGTAAAAATTACAGCTCTAGATATACTAGTATCTCTAATAAAATTGAGTGCCATTAAAATAGCTGTCAGCTCAGCTGTATAAACACTCACATGATCATTAATTCTAAAGGATTTAGAATATTTTAATTCAGGTATGCAAAATGCAGCACCCACCCTGCCGGTATCTGGACACTTGGAGGCATCTGTAAACATTTGCATGTATTCTCTCCAATTAGATTTAATATATTCTTTTGTATATCCAGTAATAATATGGCGTGGGTCAGATTTTTTAATTTGTGTATGTAATCCCATATATATGTGTGGTGTAGTCAACAGCCAGGGTGGGTAACTCTGCATAAAATAATTTTGAATAGAGAAAACATCAGCATTTGTTTGATCATACAAGATGTTTGCTCTAATATTAAATGGAAAGTAACGTTTAACGTTACTATCCCAAAATAAACCATCATACCATGAAGGTTCTAGAATATCACAAGTAGGATGATTTATAGACTGTTTAATTTTCATAAAATATTTGAGGGTTCTTATCTGTCTTCTGATGGAGAGTGGTATTTCCGCACAAGCAACCTGTAAAGCATGCAAAGGCGTTGAACGTAATGCTCCAGTGCATATGCGGAGAGCCTGACACTGTATAGAATCCAGTTTGTTTTTTAATGAGGCACATGCAGAGTCGTATGCCTCGCAACAGTAATCTAGACGGGATCTAATTAGACTCCGATACATCATTAATAAGGTTTTTTTGTCAGCACCCCAACTATGTTTAGATACACAACGCATAAGATTGAGAGTTTTCTGACATTTCTTAATTAATATATCAATATGGGCTTGTCATATTAGACATTTATGTAAATGTAACCCCCAAATATTTAAATGAATCAGAACATTTTAACCTGGCACCATTGTAAACTAGCACAAGTGGCTCAGGCAAAATTTTTTTTGTAAAAAGAACAGCCTCAGATTTAATGGGAGAAAATTTAAAACCTCAAGTTTTCCCCCATTTCAATATATCATCTAGATTGTGTCGAAGCCTTGCTCTGAGCTTCCTTATATACCCTCCGGTCTGGGTACCACGTGACTATTCTCATGAGTTAAATCATCATTTATTACATAACTACAAAGGAGCCCAGGGTGCTTTTTGCAGGCCTTGTGGGCTTTTTATCTGAGGATAACTTTGCCAAAATACTGCCTCTACAAGCCCGTAGGCTGGTTTGGCAACGGGGGGGTTCGATAGAGAATATTGCGGAACTCCTAATGCCCCCCCCCCCCCCGGAATTGTTTTGAAAATTTAGATGCCATATGGCGCGTTCTGGCGCATTTTGACAGCATATTTTCGACATTCGCCAACTGCATTTTTTCGACAGATAAATTCAGTATATGACTATAATCGACTCGTTGTGTGAATGATAATCTTGTCGACTGGGAGATGGTTAATATTCAACCATGGGAGACCCCCTTTGATCAAGATTATTATCATTAACTCCTCACTCCGGTGTGGTGGCTAAGAGTGTCCGGGGATAAGTGTCTCGTTTCCTATCTTTTTATTGAGTGAAGAGTGTCCTACCAGTAACCTCTGGAGATATCTGGAGAAGAGTGTCCTAGCTGTGTTGGACGATAGGAGCCGGACACTCTTAACCATGGGATATTCTTAGCCTCCACACCGGCCTGCCGATATATTTGTGCCACTTCAGTTCACACTTGTTACGATCTGGTAAAGAGATGGATAAATCACAACAACAATTCCTCCGATTCAGCCATCCTATTATCAAGAAACTGGCCCATGTTTATTACTGTATATTTCGCCGCTATCTGTCATAAAGAAAATATGTCAGCCAGCTAAGACTTGATCACGTTAAGAATAACAATGTAGTTGTCTTGTTGTCATCAATGTGCATGTCAAACTTAAACTGCCCAGATTTAAGGGGTCAGAAGAGAGGGTCCAATTAAGATCCAATTGTATGTTGAACAGTATATTTTGAAACATGTATTATTTGAATCGAACGAAGGACTTGCACTGTACTTGCAGTGGACGTACAATGGTCGGCTCAAGGGACCACTTAGAAAGGTGTAAAAATGGATTACGTAACCCGTTAATGAGAGTGATTATCTTCCATAAATTATGGCTTAATTATGGAGTCCAACTCAAGGCGCCTTGGCCGTAAATGGGCGTATATATTGACGACTTCGTCTATCTGTTTCAATATTATCCATTATCTATAATTTGTTGCGAGCTGAACTAAACTAAATAAACGTACTGTTTATTTTCCCCATATGATGGTACACCGAACATTGTATTATAGTTTGGTAACGCCTGGGCATTTGTTGTCGAGTCTGAAGCTTGTACTAGGAATTGTGGGTACGGCTTACTTTTAGTCAGTTTTATTATATTATATTTTCCTGCATAAGCAAAGACATAGTAATTAACTACAATAAATAGCTAATTAATAATAATAAAGTTTATACATACTCAAGGTCGATTTACTTCAGAATTAACATCAGAAAACTTTCCTCAGACTCCTGCCAACGAAAATCTCTAGCAGACGACGTGCGTAGGATTTTGACAACAAATAGTCCGATGAGAAATTATTATTCTAAATTCACACGAGTCACTTTAGTTCACAAAAGTTATCTCTGAAATCTAATTATCAATACTAGAGTTACCAAAATTACGAACTATGCTGGGAAAAATCGGTAACTGGTAGTAAACAACTTTGTAAACAACCAGGTCACATGACCAACGAAGAGTCACTGGCCATATTGGCGGCAAGCAACAGAATTTCTGTCCACATCGCGACACATTTCTGGTACTTTCTAAATGTTAAATGACTCTTGCAAGATAGCTACAATGAAATAGAGCTTCTGGGCAACAAGTAAGTCGAACTAATTTACAATTGCATGTTAATATAAACTATACACATTTATAAGAATGACATATATCTGCGTGGAGCGATCAGCTGCTCAGGAAACAAAGTTTGACACTGCACAGTTCGTACAATAAAATCTTGAATCTTGAATCATATGACACTCACTCCAAACAGACACACCACGTATATATGGCAAGCCGTTTTGGTATTTATTCATTTATTTTTGATATCAAAAAAAGAATTTTTGATATCCAAAATAGTATTTTTGATATCAAAAATACTAAAAATACTATTTTTGATATCAAAAATTCATTTTTTGATATCAAAAATAGAGGACCACTTACACCAAACAGGGCCGTAGCCAGGATTTACTGAGGGGTGGTTCGCCTTCACTCCAAAAGGGCACATCATGGGGTTCGCTGTATGGGAAAAGGGGTAAATAGGGGGTTCGCTTCAGTGTTTGAAAAGGGCATTTATATGAGAAAAGTATATAATATTTCCAAAGGGGGGGGGGGGAGGTTCGCCCGAACCCAGAAACCCCGCCTTGGCTACGGGCCTGCCAAAACGGAAATAATGCGCTCTCCCTTACCAAGATTTATCTCTCATCTTTGGCTTCATCTCAAAAAGTGCTACCATACAAAATAACTCATAAAAATCATAATGAAAATTACACAAATTCTGTCGTTGGTTGTTCATATATTCAAGAGCTATCATTCAATCGAAATTTTCCCCTTGTTTATTGATTGATACAATTTCACTCCTCAGTCCCGACACCCGTCGTTTGGCGCCAAAGAAAAATGGAGAAAATGGCTGATTCGGGTAACCCAGCTCAGACTAACGCTGTTGTTAGAAATGTTGTGCAAAATGCATTGTCAGCTGTACAGGAAGCGAGAGAATCAACAATTATCCGATTAAATACCAAAACGGCGCACATTTATTTTTGATATCAAAAATTCTTTTGTTGATATCAAAAATAAGGAAATAAATACCAAAACGGCTTGCCATATGGCACGCCGTTTTGGTATTTATTCATTTATTTTTGATATCAAAAAAAGAATTTTTGATATCCAAAATAGTATTTTTGATATCAAAAATAAACTTTTATTTTTGATATCAAAAAAAGAATTTTTGATATCAAAAATAAACGGTTTATTTTTGATATCAAAAATTCTTTTTTTGATATAAAAAATACTATTTTTGACTATTTTTGATATCAACAATTCTATTTTTGATATCAAAAAAAGAATTTTTGATATCAAAAATAGAATTGTTGATATCAAAAATAGTATTTTTGATATCAACAATTATCCGATTAAATACCAAAACGGCGCACATTTATTTTTGATATCAAAAAAAGAATTTTTGATATCAAAAATAAAGGAATAAATACCAAAACGGCTTGCCATACGTATACGGTACTAAAAAGTACTCCGTGTGTATCTGTCGATAAGTGCACACATATAGCAAACATTCCAAACTGATACAACATGTATACTGAAAAGTACTCCATGTGTATCACAATATTATAAACCAGGTGGTTGTTAAACATTCTATACAGGCCTATAACATATGCAGCGTTCACAGATACCGTTAGTCTGAATTCTGTTTAATTCTAATCTTCACGGGCGCTAACATCTACAAGTGCGTATTTATGTATTGAAATGAATTTTACTTGTTTCTTTTCTCGGATTTCTTAAAAAGACAAGACTACTATTATAAACACTGGTAAACGGTCTGACTCATCTGTCAGCCTATCTCGTTTCTATAGTAGATGTTTGAGGATAGCTGGCCCTTATAATTCTTCGGCAGATCTGCCTGTGGAATAAAGCAAGGAATCGTATATGTTTGGCTTAGGGTATGGGTTGACATTTGGAATTGGTGCTAACTGTCATAGGAAATAGGTATTTCTATTATGGACGCTGAAATTCTTAAATGGACGGCGGCTGAATGTTGAATGTCGGATCTGATGCTTGCTAGGCTTAATTTCAGTTTTAGGGATGGGTTAACAGTTAGGGAGAATGTGTCGAAACATACTGGCTGAAGACAATCCATCCCGGGGGACATCATCTTCACCACGTCAAGGTTTCTATTTGTTAGCCAAAGGCGAACCCTTGACCAACTTGCATAGCAAACCGCGTTCCACCCACACTCCAGTTAGGTGACCTAGAAAAACTGCGCTGATGGTAAAATACGTTTGGGTTTTACTTTCGCTGCTAAACTATTCGCTGATACCGAATGTAAATTATTTAATCCAAACACGCATAACAATAAAATATTAATGGATAGACCAGTGAAAGTTTTATAGAAATCCGTGCGTTTCAACCCAATTCAAGTCCTTCAGTGAGAAGGTGAGGTCGGATACACTGACATCGCTGACCGCCTTTAAAGCTTCGATGTTTTCTACATTTGCCTGGCTTGTTGGATGTTTGATGGCAGATGAATGGAGATGAATGGGTTTATTGTCTCTTCAAATAGATTTTGTTTTAAACTATGTTTCCTTATATTTATTAATGTTCATGGTTGTTGAAAAGGTGCATGTTCTTCTGTCACTGGGTATCGCACAAGCTATGGTGTTTTCGAATCTGTTGTCCCGGTCGCCATGGTCGCGGTGCTTAAGTGATTGGTCAATATGTGCAGGATGCCGCTGTGTGTCGTTGATCGCGATACATTGCCCAAGCGTACCAGGGGCTATATCTAGGATAGAGATACCCCTGCTTTAACGAGGACATGTGGTCCTCTTACACCGGGCGTTGAGATCAGTTACGGTATTTGTTCTGTATATTGCTTAAATACCTTCACCTATAATACTTGTGTGTCGTGTGCAGTAGAATTCATTCAAATAATGGGTAGTAGTATATATTCAGCATTTCAGCGCAGTGGCTCCTCACTGCGCATGCGCAGAAAAAAGTGAGCAGGTCTGTGTGCGCAGGTGTTCTGCGCAAGTGTGTGTTCTGCACAAGTGTGTGACGTCCGGTCACGTGACCTTTGTTGGATGTATTCCTCCGCGGTGATGCAGTCTGGCGGTGATGTGGTCGTGGGAAGAAGCTTCCGCGGACAGAAAATAGTCCCGTCATTTCAAATACGCGGGTTTTCGTGAGAATCATTTGGAATGTTCGGCAATCTTTTTGCGCAGGTCACGTGATGGAAAATCCCGGATGTAAGATGAGGTCCCGGATGTAAAACCAGGGTCCCCGGATGTAAAACATGGAAATGAAAACATGATGGAAAACAATACATGTTACACATGTGTGAACAAACATGATGAAAAACAATACAAAACAATACTTGTATATATGGAAAACATGATGGAAACATTTTTTTTTATGTTTTATGTACAGTCAGCTTATAGGGAATGACTTTAATGACTTTCCATATCCGGGGTCCAAGACGTCACTTCCTTGGACCCTGGGATCGTGACAATGATAGGAATGCATGTACTGACCTTCAACATCCGGGACCTTTTCAACATCCGGGTTTCCCAGTGGGTTTTTCCCGTCGTTCTAATGATTGGAACACATGTATGGACCCTGGGATCGTGATAATGATAGGAATGCATGTATGGACCCTGAGATCGTGATAATGATAGGAATGCATGTACTGACCTTCAACATCCGAGACCTTTTCAACATCCTGGTTTCCCACTGGGGTTTTCCCGTCGTTCTAATGATAGGAATGCATGTACTGACCTTCAACATCCGGAACCTTTTCAACATCCGAGATCTCTTCAACATCCGGGTAGTAGTCTTACATCCGGGTTGTTACATCCGGGGACCGTGGAACATTCGTGAACATCCGGGTACCCTGGTTTTACATCCGGGACCTCTTCAACATCCGGGTGTTTTACATCCGGGGACCGTGGAACATCCGGGTACCCTGGTTTTACATCCGGGTACCCTGGTTTTACATCCGGGACCTCTTCAACATCCGGACCAAATGAACTCCCAGAGTGAGTGAGTGAGGGAGTGAGTGGTCATATAAGGTCGTTTGTACACCATTAGCTTCAGTCTGTATCCACCCTCTGGCCGGGTACCATGTCAAGTACATATCCGTTCTGTCAGAAGTCAGTCTCACGTCGCGACAATATGCTCAGACATATGCGTCTAATGCATAGACAAGAGACACCACCGAGTTCCGCTATAGGTTCACCAAGTAGAGTAGAACATCCTTATACGATGCCGGTGATCGGCCCTAAGGGGTGCGGAAAGACGTCCTGGATGATGAAGTTCTTAGAGGAATGTGTGGCAACCCCAGCTCCGACACACGTTGTATGGTGTTATAGCCAATGGCAGACCGCGTACGAAACTACGCGATTACGGAATGTGAGTTTCGTCCCAGGAATTCCTCACGACATAGATGAACCTTATTACTTCGATTCCGAGCAGACCAACGTAGTAGTGCTCGATGACTTGATGAGTGCAGCCAAGGACAATTTGAAAATCGTCGACCTATTCACCAAAGGGTCCCATCATCGCAATCTGTCCGTCATTTATTTGACTCAGAATCTCTTTTCTCAGGGGAAGGCGTCCAGAGATATTGCATTGAACTGCCAATACTTTGTGTTGTTCTTCAACCCCATGGACAGAGCATAAATCCGTGTGTTTAGTAGTCGAATTTATCCTCAGAACATCGACTATTTCATGCAGGCGTTTCAAAGGGCGACAAGTCGTCCGTACGGCTACCTGTTCGTAGATTTAAAACCCCATACCCCCGAAGATCGCCGGCTGACGACCCACCTGTTACCCGACGAGGCATCACCGCAACGTCATATATTCCTACCCCATCCACCGAATTCACATCTGGCAGAGCAGCAGCAAACCGCCCCCATACAGCGGGCCCCCTTCATACCATCAGTCCCGGAATATCACCCAACCGTGAAGGACCAACCCAAACCCGTACAAGGGAATGAACATAATGTGAACTCGAGACTATGGAAGGATTTGTTCAAAGAAAGTATGGACGCCGAGATGGGCGAGACGTTGGAGGCCACAGGAAACAAGTTTCACCGCAAAGGATATTCGAAAGAGGAAGCCGCAGTTTTAACCCATAACACATTGGTACCCACACTACGACGGGCTTTTCGTCAACACTATGCTGACCTCGTGACTCATATGAAATTGCCGGAGAAGAACCCGGTCCATATGAAAATCGAAAGAACAGCGTCGATGTTGAAAACCTCAGGCATGAACTGGAAAGCGGCGTATGTCAGAGCAATAGCACAAAAGAAACATTTGTTTGAACGCATCGTTAAGACCAAAAGCGTTCCACTATAAATAGAACACACGGCATCAGTCCCCTCATTTCACCATGAGTCCAAGTTGTTTGAACCCGACAACGAGGATATTCTAGCCGAAGCGTTACGTCGAGCCAATGTCGATGCTATTATTGATACAGCTCAATGTGGATCCACCGTTCAGCACCAGCGCATGCGTTGTCATCTTATCACGCTCATAGATGAGACCCAATGGGTGACTCGCGTATGTCTTCTGCTGCATAAGAAACAGATAATACCCAATAAGGATACCAACACAACTACCCGTGCTCAGAATCTGCTGACCCTGCATGAGGCATTTTAAACCTTTATGGAGACGCAGCTGGAGACGGGAAATTATCTTCTTCAACCTCCAGCATAATGATCTCCGTCCAATGATGATCGATAATGCATAACGCTTTGAGATAGGACGTTAAAGCATTGAGACGGGCGTTAAGGCGTTAAGATTGGGCGTTAAGGCGTTGAGACGGGCGTTGAGGCGTAACGACGGGCGTGACGGCATTTCGATGAATTAGTGTCAATTCCATGAAAATGAGAGCTTCTGAGCTATTTCACAATGGGGTTGAAGCGTTAAGCCAAGCGTTGACGGGCGTTACTGTCTATAAAAGCAAGTGTATTCCCAAAACACGCAGTCGACGTTCAACCGTCGACATGGCTTATACTTGCTCTGAGTGTGAACGCACGTGCACCAGACATTACGATATGATGCGACACGAGAAAAATATACATGGGATTGAAGACTCCGAGGCACAAGAAGCCGATACAGAGACTGATGAGAGTCCGTCGACTGCTACCGAAACAGAGACTGCTGAGAGTGTATCGACTGATAACGAAACCGAGATTGCTGAGTCTATCTACTTCTACGGAGAGCTTGACATCAGATAGTCAGCCTACATCCCAGGAAAGTGAGGCAGAACCTACCTTCTGGGATCGTATTGTGCATGAAGCTGTTAATACTCACGCTGCAGCGATCGAGGACGCCGGACAGGATAACTTACCACAGGCATACACCCAAATGCGCCCCTGCATCAGGAAAACAGCCATGGCGATCTATGAACAGTATACCTTACTACCGCTTGAAATGAAAGGCGACCCCACGCACAGGTCCATCATGACGACCAAGCGTCACTTGGAAGTGGATATGGGGCTACCACCCACCGAGGCCCTGGAAAATGCGATCAGAATGTGCAAACAACTGTTTCAGGACATGCTGCCCGAACAATATCCTGCCCTGCCCGACGACGATTAGGTCACACCGAGCAAAGATGGAACTTTCTCAAAGGACGGCTTCTGATTGGACTAGAGCAGCCGAGAATATGACAGATGCAGCGCCAAATGGCGGCCTCTGATCGGACAAGAGTCTTCTTGAATTGTAAACATACCCAACGCGGCTCCCCCAGCGTGGCTATGATGTAACATTGGGGAGAATAAAATGATTGATCTCTCATCCTTGTTTTTGTTGTTTTTCTCTAATTTTTTACGTCATAGCGTGAAGGCGTTACGCTAGGGCGTTAAAGCCTAACGACGGGCGTTGATGGGCGTCACTGCATTTCCAATGAATTAGTGACAATTGCATGAAAATCAGAGCTTTTGGGCTAATTCTCCAGGGCGTTGAAGCGTTGAGCTTGGCGGTGGCGGGCGTTTCTACAGGATGCCACTTCACACGACGCATTCGGACCAAGGATGGTCCATTTCTACCCCAAACACCTTCCTTCAAACCCCCAAAATGTCCACTTTGTCTACTGCTCCTAAACGACCTTATATGACCGCTCACTCACTCACTCACGCACTCCCTCACTCCCTCACTCACTCACTCCCTCACTCACCCCATCACTCACTCACTTACTCTGGAAGTTCATTTGGACCATTTTGGCCCCATCAGCCCACAGACCAAGTGCATGTTTTGGTCTAGGTTAAGAGCGGACATTCCAGCACAAAATTTTGACGGGGAAGGAAGATGACAAGTTACAAGAGCAACAGGTGGAGTGAAAAAACTATAGATTTCGAGGTGCGTGTAAAGACCAGGAAGACGGCGAGTGTAGACTCATCCAAAACCTATAGATTATGTTTATTACTATAAGTCTTCCTTCCCATGGTTTCGGGTATTTTTTTCTTACCAATACGGTTTCTCGCTGTATGGAGACACTGAGGGTTCCCCACTGGTCATTTAACATGAGAAAATAGATGGTAATATTGTCGGGGTCCCTGTGCAGTCCATTGATGCTTCAGAAGGGTAGATAAAGGCTATATATTGTCCCGAAGATGACCGGACATTGCCGGAGATTCCCGGAGATTGCTGCTACAGAGGGTTCGCCCAGTCAGAGTTGTCTTCCTTGCCTCTAGAGGGCAGCACGATCGATGCCGTGATGTCGAAAGGGAATATTCTGGACAATAAACGCTCGACCCTGGGGTCATAATAACATGGTAAAACACCTATAGATCATGTTTATTATTATGAGTCTTCCTTCCCATGGTTTCAGGTATTTTTTTTCGTGCCAATACGGTTCTGGGGAAACCTGTATGGAGACACTGAGGGTTCCCCACTGGCTTTCTAACATGGGCAAATAGATGACAATATTGTCGGGGACCATGTTTCGGGAGATTCACATTGGAGAGTCATTGGGGTATCAGCCTTATTGCTGGACCATCACGTGACCGAAAGTGACCTTTTGACCTGGCTGTGACCTTTGATTTTTTGACCTGAATGTGACGTCATAGGCGTACGAGCGACCACCCGCGTCTTTGAAGTCTCGGGACTACTTTCTGTCCGCAGAAGCTTGTTTCTGCGACCGCACCACCGCCAGACCGCATCACCGCAGCGGAATACATGCTACATAGAGACCGGAAGTGACGTCACACACTTGCTGGGAAAACATAGGCGTACCCGGAGGTTCCACGGCCCCCGGATGTAACAACCCGGATGTTGAAGAGAACCCGGATGTAAAACCAGGGTCCACGGATGTAAAATATGGGAAAACTCGGATGTAAGGTGAGGTCCCGGATGTTAAACCAGGGTCCCCGGATGTAAAACATGGAAATGAAAACATGATGGAAAACAATACATGTTACACATGTGTAAACAAACATGATGGAAAACAATACAAAACAATACTTGTATATATGGAAAACATGATGGAAACATTTTTTCCATGTTTTATGTACAATCAGCTTATAGGGAATGACTTTAATGACTTTCCATATCCGGGGTCCAAGGTCACTCCCGATCCAGTCACACCGGAAGTGACGTCACACATGACGTCACCCACTTGCGCAGAACCCACACTTGCGCAAAACACCTGCGCACTTTCGTTTTTTTCTGTGCATGCGCAGTGGGGAGCCACTGCGCTGAAATGCTGAATATATACTACTATCGGTCTGTCTCGGCCTCAAAACAAAACAAGTTCTAACCGTACTTCTAATATGAGGAAGCAGTGTTGTCACTGGTATATTCAGTGCTTGTTTGGTTTTTACGCGCAAAATATGTCTTGCAATACTGATTTCAATAAAAGTTTCGCGTAATATATATAAAGCTTTAGTCCGATAATAAGAAAATGTTTCGGGGGCTCAAACGTGCCCAGGGAACGAGTTCATACTATAATTCCCTCAAAGAATCTGTCTCTAATCAAACCAGTGTTGTTCAGTATAATCGCTCTCTACCGCCTTTTTCATCGGTAGCTTCTCGTCTATAACAAACAATCCTGAAATAACCTTAGTAAAGTTACACCCTGATAAAGCCATGATGTCATTGGTACAACCAGATTCTCGCCTTCGCTTTAAGGCATCCATTAGTCGAAGTCTCATAATTGTAGTCTTTGTCATACTCGAGATAAAGGCTATTGTCGATTTTGATGACGTCATTTCCGGTTGACCTACTTCATTCGTCAAAACACTCCTATTCTATTCTTAACCCTCGGGAAATCCTGTTCCCCTGGCCCCGTCACCCTGACGTCACCCAGGGTCATTGGGGTCAAAGGTCAAATTATTTTAGCAAAAAATCAGGCCCCCATGTTAAAGAAATATGACAAGGTCATCTATATAGAGTATACTACTCCCCTTGATCATCGAAAAGAACAACTTTCATGTGGTATTCTTTTTCGCAATAACAACTTATCAGGTGATTTATGATTCTTGGAATATCATAAACTGGTGTGTGATTTTCCTTCAATCTCATCATGTAAAGATGGTGCCTGTCGTGGAACCATTGATCACCATTATCACAGACAACATCGTCGGATTATATCCACATGATACCCATATGGCTTCTTATTTGGGACCCGTGCACATGTGCGCCAAAGAAAGGATCCATTTGACAAACGGGACCCATAATGGGCCAATACGGACCTTAAAATGGTGTATTATTACGGAGGGGTAGTTTGGTCTAATGTCACACTCACGAATATTTTAGCTCTATGGTGACGGTCGATTTGAATGGTGGAGGAACCCAGAGTACCCGGAGAGAACTACCGCCCGTCGGCAAGTAACTGGCAAACTT
>JAVTVY010004614.1:0-40292 GCA_036873755.1 Hanleya hanleyi
AGTCATGTAGGGTTATGGATGGTTCAGATATCTTCTAACATTATCCATCTTCCTGGCGAATTTTAAGGTGTTCAAAGTGGAGCCTTCATATACCCACAAATCAGCGCTATCTGGACTGAATAGTCAAACCAGGAGGTGAAAATTGCCAGTTTTATCGGTTAAGGGATATTTAGCGCAGGACCGGAGCGTTTAGTGACCTCAGAATAAGCACCCAAGAATGAGTCAGGAAATAATTTTATTAGAAAAATAGCTAGATCAAAAAGTGTTGCATTGGACATTCTGGGGTAAGGAAAATTGAGCGCTGATTCGGAGGGTATAGTTGTCGCACCTGAAACACACGAAAGTGAACCAGAGAGAGAGAGAGAGATAATTTATCGGAAAGATATCCGTGTAACCTTGCACAGTTCAATTTTCGTTTTTGGTTTTTGGTTTCTCAAAATCAAAAATTGAAATTTGACCGTCAATTTTCAATTTTCGTTTTCGTATTTGTGATCTCAAAATGAAAAATTGAAATTTGACCGTCAATTTCCAATTTTTGATTTTAAGATTACAAAAACAAAAAATTAAAGCGAAAATTGAAATTTGGCCGTCAATTTTCAATTTTGGGATTACAAAAACAAAAAAAAGAAAATTGAAATTTGTCAGTCAATGTTTAATTTTCGTTTTTCGTTTTGCATCACGCAAAAATGAAAATCAAATATTGAAAGTTCCTTGGCTTGTCCGTTTTTCATTTTTTGATTTTAACTTTGACCTATCAGTGTTAAGTTCGCACGTGGAAGAGTTATGATGTAACATCCGGTACGACGAGTGGAATAGAAAACGCAAATCGTGTCGTATAAGAGGTGTTAAGCGTGAGAGGCATGTGACCCACCAGGTCATCCTTGGGACCCAGTGTATCGATCGATTTGTTAGGGTATCTATACACTGCCTTGGTTAGTTGTCCACGGTAGTTCTGGATAAAAATAGATCAAGGGGTATCCTCTAAATCAAACCAATTAGTGAACAGACTCAGCTAGATCATTACGCCAACCCACTACACGGTTTGAGATGTGACATCGCTGGCATAACTGTGATGTCAGCTGAAATCGACATCCAGAGTCAAAGCAAAAACCACCGGCTTGGGATACCGACATGCTAATTCAAAATAACCTCGGGGGATGAAATGTTCGAGATTGAGACAACGACTCAAGAACTCACTCGAATCAAAAAAAATGTCCAGGTAAACCATTCACGATTTACATGGACTTGTGAAGATGCATAAGACAGGTCTGGACAGGTGGTATCCCGCTGTTCTGATTGGTTAATGGCATTGAGATTTTCTCATTTCTAAAAAAAGATGTTTAGAGCATTATAAAAGCGGACGGCATTCATGAACACAACCGCTATTTGCTATTGATTTAAAATATAGTACTTATAAAGATACCAACAAAGATGTAATACCATTAAGAGTAAGCATCGCGGTGGTGGGCCGCGAAATCCGTATATGGCATATGGGGGTGCGGGCCGCGTGCGGGGGCGGTTTCCGTGTATAGACAATTACAACACTTTAAAGCTAAATGCTTCTATTAAACTCATACACATCACCAGCTATTCCCCCCGCCGCCCCTGTCCTTCGGGTTATTTTCATATCCCCAATGAGGAATTTTCAACTTGACTCGATGTTATTTGCCTTTCCTAGTTAACTAATATGTGATTATAGTGTATGCGGAGTATAAATTGAATGCACCACTGGCATGGTAATCCAGTGGTAATCCAATGAAACGCAGACAATGGTCCTTGTTGAAGTGGAAAATACTCAGCATAACTTTATAAGGTTAAAAAATCAGCACAAATATATGATATAGATATTATGACAAAAAGGACAAATGATATCAATTTAGAGAGTAACACGAATTGAAGATAGTATGTCATAATATGGAATACAACACAAGAGTCTAGTACGTCATTCAATATTCAGCCGTCGTCCAATAAAGAATTTCCGCGTCCATGATCCAAACACTACTTTATATAATAAAATTATCACCAAATGAATGGGATAAATAATAGTATACATAGAACTATGCTGACTACCAGTCCGACAGAAGCTGTCAACAGTTATCAATGATGCCAGAAAGACCTCATGTTCCAAGAATAATATTCAGGGTAGCTGTTGTTCCGCACATCTAAGCTTTTTTAAAATTCTTACAACAAATGTAGTTGTAACCGATCCAGTAGTTGGACTCTTAGTGGCGGACTTCTGTCATTTCAACTGTGTCACTGACAGGTTAAGTATACAGTCATCTAATATTATGACTCGCCTAGTTTGCGATATTCTCCGGCATCTAAAATACCTTAACATCTGATCAAGTTTGTTCTTGAACAGAGCCATTTGTGACCAATCAAATACGGCACATTATAGACATTTGTGCTTATAGGAAAGTGGAAAATGGATGTTCTGCTCTGAAAATAATACATAACGCGACGTGCGACGTGCTTCAAACTGACACTTCACACGACCCAATCGGACCACGGATGCTCGTTCAAATGCCCATTCTCCATAATTCTCTGTCCACGCATGCGCAAATCGGCGACATATCCAGGATACCCCATCCAAGCCCGGGGCAGCCCCACGAGTGCTTCAATATGATACTCAACACGACCCATTCGGACTAGAGCTTCTCAGTAAAATTTATCCCATGGCCTCGAGACCCCTCACATCGTATTCCTGAGCGTAAAACAAAACAAAAATAATATGCTACACTCCATACTGTCACGAAAAATACCCATGAGTGGGTTCCTATTGGGACTATCAGGTCCCAGTATATATATCTCCGTCTTACACCAGATGCAAACCGTGATATTTTCAACCGATCATATTAAGTACGGTGTATAATCTAGGTTCTCGTTTAGCGACGTTGAGATTGGTCAAGACCGGGATGGGTCACAAGGCGCTGTATTAGCTTGGCTAATGAGTGTCCATAGTATCGCTGCCTGTATGATGATGCATAATGTATGGATGGCTAAAACCCTGATGGTGGAAGATTGAACTCTGTGTTCAACTGATCTCCGGACATTCCCGGAGATGACCGGGTCTTACCTTAAGGGAGCGTGTCAAAAGTGTTGACGTTCAAACTAAAAGAATGCGTCAGAAAATGAACAGGTGAACGTTCTTTTTCTTCCAGCAAACGAACGTTCGACAGTCAGAAAATGAACACTACCCCGTCAGAAAAAATGAACGTCAGAAAAAGAACGGTCTTTTTTGAACGTTCAAATTATTATGTATGATAGGTGTCAGAAATCGCTGAAGGGCTCACAATACGGCTATCGTGTGTCGACTCTTATTAGAATTAAAAAAAAACAAAACAAAACGAAAACAGAACACTCGAAAAGGCAGCGCAACTGTATTTATATTGCACTAGCTTTCGTAGTATATAACCCACTTCCTCTGAAGAAGTACTTTCCTTCTTTCAAAGCAACTATTGCAAAGATTTGACGTTTATCTACAGCAAATTTAATAAAAAATTTTAATGTAATAAAAGTGGATCTTTGGTGCATATTCCGGGGAATTATTTACCGGGAACGAGCGACATACAGGAACTAACGCGCCGCGTGTATTATTTTTGGGGAGCAAACGAGACGAACTATATAATATTAAACTTCGACAGAGAAATATCACCATACTGATTTGGTTTTATTAAAAGTCCGATGTGACCAAATATCATAAAGAATGATACAATAATCGGATGAACAAGTTGGTGAATTAAGCCCCTGTTCGTAATTTGAAGAAATTTGATAGACAAATAAAGACTTCGTTGTAATATCAAACCACACATTATTATATTACGTATTTGTATGACATTTATATAACAAATTTGATACATGGCATTCGACGGATGTTGATCGCGATTGTTAACTTATTTGTCAACCGTATATGCTAAATCCCTAGGCGTCCCCCATCGTCCTGTCTGACCTGCTCTGTATATTGATCGTGCGTAACGCACGTGGGCCCCCGTCGGCGGGGGCCCAGAAAGGGTGAGAGCTCAAAGTCGGTTGCATACAGAAACCTGCCTTGCGATGTATACTATTATAAAATGAGTGGAGTCAGATCTACTTTCCCGCAGCGCGGCCTTCCTCTGTTATAAAATTTATTGTAACTTACCATGTGCTTTGCATTGTTTATATACATGTATTCAATGCATTCTGTAAAACCTAGAGTGGTGTGTCCGATGTCTGCGATTTTGTTTAATAAACGGATGATATATGGAAGGACAATGATAGAATTGTTTCTCTGTTAGGGGCCTACTTGTCCCGGTCACGGCTTCAGTGTTTTGTCGCCACCTATTATTATCATAAATTATCTGAAATCGTTGAATGCTGTAAAATAGATAACTGTTAATTGATCTTTGTTTATATAAGAAAATACGTGTGTTGGCTTTTTTTGTTTCAAGTAAGTTTCGCTGTTCTATAATTCCGGGTAAATAATTCCCCAGAATATGTACGAAAGATCCACTTTTATTATATTAAATACATTTATTGAATTTGTTGTAGATAAACGTCAAATCTTTGCCATAATTGCTTTGAAAGAACGAAAGTACTTCGTCAGAGGAAGTGGGTTATATACCTATGAAAGCTAGTGCAAAATAAATACACTTGAGAAAATGAACATGCGAAAACGAACGTGCGAAAATGAATGTCAGAGTGCATTGAAAAATGAACGCTCATTTTAAAATGAACGTTCAAAAATGAACGTTCAAAAAAATGAACGTTCAAATATGAACGTTCGACTGTTCATTTCCTGACGCTGATGTGTAAAATGAACGGCCTGACGCATGCGGAAATGAACAGTCGAACGTTCAAATATGAACGCGTTCGCGTCAAAACTTTTGACACGCTCCCTAAGATTACCGGACATTCCCGACGATTCCCAGCGAATCAAACTGGGGATCAGTATTGACTGGGAAGTCACATGGACGGGGATTTATCCACATATATAATTTATCCGCGACGTCATATAAACACGTGACCATAACTGAGATCATCCCCGGACGTGACCCTTGACACGTATGTGACGTCACAGGATGTGAAATCATCCGTGATATCATCCACCTCTTCATTTCCTCCAGCCCCTCAGAAATACGACAGAATAAGGGTTGTATATACTATTATGTACAATAAAATATACCTTAAATTTTGTATGCGAAATTAAGCATATGTTGTTATATCATTGGCGTGATTTTTCTGCCTTTGTGTATCATATTTGTCGTGACGATAAATGTCATCCGGAGAACACTGCTTGGTCAGTCAAGCGGATCAACTTAAACGAGCACTATACAATATTATTAATTGACTGTGTATGTTATTACTCGAATACAGTGTAAAACGGCCTGTCCATACGTCATGTCGAACTCGACTTGTATTGGCCGAGTTGTATTGGCCGAGTTGAAAGCTGTATTGGCCGGGTTGAATGTTGTATTGGCCGAGGTCAACGAGTGCAGCCGTAACTAGCAGTAAGCACCGACGACTGGAGAAACAGACGACAGCAGTGTTGTTTGTTCAGCGCGATGGCGAGCGCAGAGCGTGTTATTTCACCCGTTCCTGCATTGTTACTTGCTACTAGCAGAACTTTATTAGATATGTTAGTCCACTACCAGTGCTAACACATGCCGCCCGTAAGCCCGTACAGGCTACATAACACCACTGTTAGCAGCTAACAGCGTTTTCCATGTTAACAAAAATAGTAGCTAACAACGGACCGCCATATGAAATGCCTACCGTAACCCTGTACCGACCTATTCCACTATTATTTTACGACATCGAAAAAAACGAACGTGTTGAAATGATTGAACATATATCATTCTTTTTTAATAACACAGCTATAGGCCTCTCAGGGACAAACAATTTTAAACAATTTTAAACAATACTGTTAACATCAAATTAAGAAAAACATTTTCAGTTGCATATAAGAAATCCCATCGTAGACCCCTCCCCAACGACACCATCTTCATTCTTATTTGAAAAATTGGGTGCATCGACTTATCCAATAAATCACGTTATCATGATCAGTCCAGGATCCGGACCCTGAATAAACAAAGAACTGTTCACGGGAAGTCTAGTTGCCTTTGACAACATATACCAGTATATTTCAAAACAAATATACATTACGTTAATATTCATTGCCTAACATAGTACTGTATCTGATATTTAAAGTACCGATGGTTATTTAACACTCGCGTTGCATAATAATGACATGCGACGGACAATATCTATACGTGTCTTAAGTTGAATATACAGTTGAAACAATTAATAAAGCTAGGCTATAGAATAAACAACGACAAATACACAAACCTGGACCTTCTTAACATCGCAGTTTATCATTGAACACCTAATATGTCGTGGGAACGCAAAACGATGCCAATCAGTATGTATATTGATCCGCTGTAAGTCTTGACAGATCTTGACATCAAAATAAGATTACGTAAGTTTTTTTAAATGAGCTGATAACAAGTGTGTGTACTGCAATCACATTTATTGACCTGTATACGGTGGCACGCAAGTCTTTGGGTATCTATAAACATTCTTGCTACCTGCATAGTTTTTTGTATCTGTTATAGTCTTTAGTTGAGAACATACATATGCTTTGTGCTTAAAACCTACGTTCACCAATTTAGATTCTGGAATCCAACAGGATATCGTAACACTTTTGGTGGAATTTGTCGGCGCGAACTGTATTTATTAGCATTCAACGGTTGACCAGTGTTCGAACAAACTGAAAATGGATCTGCACGTGAGTATATTATCTTGTTACCGTACCGTACCATGTCAGAGAACGGGCTTGATTGGGGTCATAGGCTGAGAAATTAATTATATCTTTCAAGGTATTTTGTGTTGTAAACGTTTTTTTTTGGGGGGGGGGATCCGAGTGCACGGAGATATTTTGCATACGTGCGTTTTAGCTCTTCTGGAGCACACTTTATCGCAGTTAATTATCTATCTATCTATCTACCCAATTTAGTAATTAAAAAAACTGAAAGCATTTTCCCGGTTTCCATACGGCCCTTTCCTCCATAGTAGTTAATTTCTATTCCCCAGAACATTCACTTTTTTTTAGCTAACAACAGTTTAACGACAATCGTAAAGCGCAATTGTCATTTTCTACACATGTGCTCTCATTTGGCACCAGAGGGCGGCGTATTCGTATGGTCGAAAACAGAAAAAGGTGACTGCATGTAGGGAACCTTAGTAAACTTGGAAAATACCCGACAAGCTGTATATTGCCGCGGTGTCCCCGGTTTGGAGATCCCCTCATGCTCACTGATGTACTAAAAAAGTCTTCGATTGCTGATTTTATCCTATTTTTCAATTCAAATGTTTGGCACATGCATATATCTGTATATGTCATATGCGTTGAGTACCTTCACGATGGCATTGGGATAATAGAATTTATTATTCATCATCATCAGACGCAGGGAACTTTCATTTTCAGTTCGGTATGTTGTTGTTGTTGGTACTAAGATTCAAGGGTCTCCCTACCCTCAACGCAAAATATTTTCCTGCTGGCAACTCGAACATCTCCATCGCGCAGTTAATATTACCTTTGCGCCCTGAGAAAATGGACCGCGATGATTAAAAATACAGAAATGGCAGACTAGCTGGCCCTTCGTCGGTCATATATTAATTACAGACAAAATCACCTGAAATCGAGGGTCAAAAAGATGGGAATTTCCGTTATAATAGTCACCCCGTGTATACATGGAATGTAGTAGTAGGTTTGGAAATCCCTCCTGTCATCTAGGAGCACCCTCCTTAGAGGTAAAGTACATGTAGATATACTAAAACGTTAAAAAAGAACAACTTATGATAAAAACCTAGTGTGCGTCTAAAATTTATGTACAACGTGCAGCGCAACTATTGCTCTCTCTCTCTCTCTCTCATTTAAGTGTAATCAGCGCTCTTTCTGTGTGTAAGGCGTAACACAACAGTCGCGACGTGTGCTCGATTTTTGTCAGAAGAAAGTCCGCTGACATGGAGTCCCGAAGATCCGGTACGATTTTGGTGACATCCAGTACAATCTGGGTAAGGACTTTTGGATCAGACAGTGCCAGTAATGCAAGATCAGCGTGGTGTGACGACTCGAGTAATGAAATAAGCTTGTTAACTGGATGTTTGCGAATGTGGTCTAAGCTGCTACAGGTGGCTATGAAGTGAATGTAATCTTCAGGTCCATCATGGCAGAGCCGGCAGGTCGGATCGACAGTGAACTGATTAAATCTAGCTCTGTTGGCTTGAAGAGTATCACAATCATAATGATAGTCTAATTTGGTCCTAAAATTCATTTTAAAGTTTCATTTTGTACAGTCTTGCTAGAGATTGATTAAATACATTTGATAAATCGGCAGAAATCCCATGGCGTTTGTATTTCCATTCTCACCTCCTGCATACTGCTATATGAGATCATCTCATTCTGATTTCGTAGTCTCAAACTCTCCATTCCTATGCAGGTAGACAGAACTCGAAAGATCGTATTGATAAAATCTGAATCATTGTGATTTGAAAGACAAAACTGTGGGTGTTTTATTCCGGCAGGAGACAATAAACTGAGCTATTCTCGCGAAATGGAGAACATGACGATGATGAATTGACCGTCATGAATATGACCTTAGGCAGTCAATACCACAAAGTCCACTAGGCATGAAACTATATCACTGAGAAATAGAACAACGTAAGTTCTTCAACGGAAAATGAATATCAACTATACATTTATACTGTGACAATGCTGCAGATGTTGTGTTCCTGTATTAGTACTATACATTTATATACGACTAGAAATTTATACACAGAACGAAAATGAGATTACAACCATAAAATTGCAAACAGCGCAACAATATCACGCCGACGTACATGTCACCTTGATTACAGCAAAGATACTTTTCATTGAAAGACCTTCAACGAGGTCCAGTTACAGATAAAAAAGTAACAGAATTATTATCACATTCTTGGAAAGAACGACTAGAGAAATATCTTCAGTATGTCCACACACAAAACAGTCAAGTATCCGCAACAAGCATTAATAGCGTGCCAGAACAGTTGCTGGTGCAAACCAGTCCGTTAAGCCTCATTTTCATACCAAAAGAAACACTAACAAGGCATGTGAGAAAGAAATAAAAAATAAATCAGCGCGGGCGGAAAAATAGGGAGGGGGGGGGCGCTGATGGGAAACAAGGCATTTTTTTATGGGGCCTTATGGTATTTTTATTCATCGCGGGCCATTTTCTCAAGTTAGTGGGCGCAAACGTAATAATAAGTGCACGACAGAGATGTTCGAGTTACCAACAGGGAAATGTATTTGTCGTCGGCATAGCGTAGAGGCAAGGGAGACGCTATGAATCTTAGCTATTGTTGGTTTCGCTTGCATAAAATTATCAGGATTTAAAGTATACGCATAAACTCTGTGCCCCATAATAAATGTATCTCCCTAATATAATCTGTGGCATGTCCTACTACACGGAGCGAGAGACCTGGGATTTTCACTACCTGAGATTCCATGGGCCAGGCTTGCACCCTACAGTAGAATGGATCGGTTGCGCATGCGCGATGAGAAGTGCGCGATGAGTAGTATAGAAAGGGCACGCGGGTCAAATAGGTGTGGCGTAGGGTGGAGCGAGAGACCTGGAATTTTCACTACCTGAGATTCCATGGGCCAGGCTTCCACCCTACAGTAGAATGGATCGACTGCGCAGCGCGATGAGTAGTATAGAAAGGGCAGGCTTGTTGAATAGGTGTGTCGCGGGATAGGGTGGGGCGAGAGACCTGGGGTTTTCACTACCTCAAATTCCATGGCCCAGGCTTGCACCCTACAGTAGAAAGGGTAGGCGGGTTGAATAGATGTGGCGCTGGATAGCGTGGGTCGAGTGACCTGGGGTTTTCACTACCTGAGATTCCATGGGCCAGGCTTGCACCCTAGAGTAGAATGGATCGGTTGCGCATGCGCGATCAGTAGTGCGCGATGAGTAGTATAGAAAGGGCACGCGGATCGAATAGGTGTGGCGTAGGGTGGAGCGAGAGACCTGGGATTTTCACTACCTGAGATTCCATGGGCCAGGCTTGCACCCTACAGTAGAATGGATCGACTGTGCATGCGCGATGAGTAGTATAGAAAAGGCAGGCGGGTCGAATAGATGTGGCGCGGGATAGGGTGGGTCGAGAGACCTGGGGTTTTCACTACCGGAGATTCCATGGGCCAGGCTTGCACCCTACAGTAGAATGGATCGACTGCGCATGCGCGATGAGTAGTATAGAAAGGGCAGGCGGGTCAAATAGGTGTGGCGCAGGATAGGTTGGGGCGAGAGACCTGGGGTTTTCACTACCTCAAATTCCATGGCCCAGGCTTGCACCCCACAGTAGAATGGATCGAATGTGCATGCGCGCTGAGTACTATAGAAAGGGCAGGCGGGTTGAATAGATGTGGTGCGGGATAGGGTAGGTCGAGAGACCTGGGATTTTCACTACCTGAGATTCCATGGGCCAGGCTTGCACCCTACAGTAGAATGGATCTGTTGCACATGCGCGATGGGTAGTGCGCGATGAGTAGTATAGAAAGGGCACGCGGGTCGAATAGGTGTGGCGCGGAATAGGGTGGAGCGAGAGACCTGGGATTTTCACTACCTGAGATTCCATGGGCCAAGCTTGCACCCTACAGTAGAATGGATCAACTGCGCATGCGCGATGAGTAGTATAGAAAGGGCAGGCGGGTCAAATAGGTGTGGCGCGGGATAGGTTGGGGCGAGACCTGGGTTTTCACTACCTCAAATTCCATGGCCCAGGCTTGCACCCCACAGTAGAATGGATCGACTGCGCATGCACGATGAGTAGTATAGAAAGGGCAGGCGGGTCGAATAGATGTGGTGCGGAATAGGGTGGAGTGAGAGACCTGGGATTTTCACTACCTGAGATTCCATGGGCCAAGCTTGCACCCTACAGTAGAATGCATCGACTGCGCATGCGCGATGAGTAGTATAGAAAGGGCAGGCGGGTCAAATAGGTGTGGTGCTGGATAGGGTGGGTCGAGAGACCTGGGGTTTTCACTACCTGAGATTCCATGGGCCAGGCTCGCACCCTACTGTAGAATGGGTCGACTGCGCATGCACGATGAGTAGTGCGCAATGAGTAGTATAGAAAGGGCACAACGGGTGGCACAGATGTGGCCATACAGGTTTCCGATGGCTCGCAGAAGCTGGGATGCAGTCTACTTCCATCACGATACTCTCTCCATTATCCCAAAGAGTTTTTTTTTCTTCAAAGTTTCCTCGCCGATACCAGTCTCATCTGCAAGTTTGGAAACTCTGCCTCCGGAAGAGCAGAGGTTCAAGGATGTAAAACTTATCTTCACATTTCAGGTTAAATACTAAGCAGTTGGGCCCGCGATGAAATTACACCTGTCACACACTTAGCTTGCAGTGGAATGGCCTTATCCTGAGCTAGCTTAGCACGTTCACTGATTGAGTTGATTTAACAGATGGCTTCATACAGCCCGTCCGAGTACTTCAACCATGTATCCTGGATGTACTTCATACCCATATCCATTAAATATGTTGAATAAACCAACATTGAGACTGTGTGTGAAGTGACTTGGTTGTGGATGAGGAGTTGACTTTTTTTTGTGGGTGAATCAACCTGAAGTTGTGTGTGAATCGGTTTGTGAGTGAATTGACTGGATACCTTAATTCCATATGATAAATTGTGAGTTATTTCATAAGGAAAATATTATTATTATTAGTTATTTTTTGGCAAGTAACTGGCAAACTTTCACACATGAACCAGCTGGGCTCGAACCTGTGCCGGTTCAGCAGTGTGAGGCTAGTGGTCACTGGTCACCAGTGAAACACCTTTGACCACTCGGCCACTGAAAGCTCTTTTGTGAGTGGATTCACTGTTGGGAAAAGATGTGTTGCATACCGAAAATTAGAACAAGTTCAAGGTCACTGTGACCCCAAAATCAGGAAATTATTAGAATTTTTTTTTGTGTCAGTAGATACATTAGAGGGACATGGTGAGTCACATACCAAAATTTATGGAAAGGTCAAATGTCAAGGTCATTGTGACCCCAAAATCCTGAAATTGTTAAAAATCATGATTTTTTGTGTTTGTAGATATATTAAGGATGTCCGCTGGTGGTTTTTGACTTTGGCAGCCATTTTGCCTGTTTTTCTATTGGGTTATCTCCCTTCCTTAGGTTAAGAGATGGGGATTTCCTTTAAAAGCCTTCTAGCCGAGAATTTTGCACACCAACATCCATCCAATTTGCTAAATTTTGATAGATATTGTGATTATCTGCAAACAGTTAGAATATAAGAAAAAGTTAAATACTATTTATATGAATTTTTCAAGAATATGCTTCAAAACTAGGGCTATTCCCTATGCTTTCTGGGTTATCAAATTGAGCATGGGTCAGTCCACTTAACGTTGCCTACAGCTAAAAAATGCACACCAACCTATATTTTTTTCTTTGTTTTTCCTCATATTACACAATTATGAATGCAACAACACACATTATTCAAAAAGTTAATTACTTTGATTTACCACCAGCGGACATCCTTAAGGAAGATGTGTTGTGTTCCAAAATTTAGGTGGAGATGAAGGTCACTGTGGTTCCAAAATTAGGAAAACATTAAAATTCTCATTTTTATAGGCTCATCTATGATGATGTCATGTAATGTGATGGTGAGTTTTGTCTGTCTGTCTATTCATCTATTAACATTTGTTTTCCATGTGATATCTCCAGTTTCAAAGTATGGATTGGTACCAAACTTTGATTAAACCTTACTGGGCAAAGAGGAACCCTATCCATTTGAGGTCAATAGGTCATGGTCACAGTCCCCCAAAACTTAATCCAGTTTAACTGATTATATTGTTAGGTTGGACTATTCAGAGTTGTCTTCCCAACTTTTATATGGCATCTGTCCCTGGAGTTGTCTCCCCTGTTTGATACATGTACAAAACAGCTACATTCAGTTAAACTGTCTTGAAATAGAAACCATGCATTTACTAATTTAACTGGAAGAGGAGTCCTTTATGAACATTATACCTGTTCAATAATTAAGAAAGAAGGTTTATTTCATCACTTTAGAACTTCACATATTTCTTCATTCAAAATTTTCTCATGTGAAACGAATCTACGTATTTAAAGGAAAATTAATATTTTGTTGTGTTTGACTTTTGTCGATTTCATTATGGAATATCTGAGCTCTTGGCTCTAGTTTCAAGGTCACCTAGTTACCAAGAGTTTAGCCCTTTCACTTTATCATTCAATATAAGGTGTCATAAATGTTACATGCCAGCACAAACTCTTGGACCTTCGTCTGGATTGCTAGCTACCAATTGAGACCGAGGCCATTAAACAACACAGTGCACACATCCAAAAGGTTTTAATTTGCTGGATTTTTTATTTTTAATTGCACTTTTACAGGGGTAGTGCAGAAGAAATGATCATACGATCTAGAGTATTGCTTGCCAATGCGTGATTGAGAGTACGAAATGATTTTCGAAAGAGAATTATTATTTCTTTATTTTCATTCTCTAAAAATAGCATGCTATGTGCATATTTTTATCTTTGTTACATAAATCACTACTTGATGTATTTTCACGTTTGTAAATTTCTCTCAAAGGTGAGGAAAAGAGAAGACTTTACACCAGAAATGATCGAAGTACTGGAGAGTGCATGGACTGCAGGCATGACTTCTGCTGGGAAAAACTGCAGAGACAAAATCCAAGAGGTTGCCCTAACATTGAATGCACCGACCGAAAGGATAGAGGTAACTTACTGGGTTTCTTTTTTCTGTTTGTTTTCTTGTTTGTCATATGTTATTAACAAAACATATTTACTATCTCACTACAGCCACATAAACATATGTGTATACCTAACTCTGAATTACTGATTTGCATGTTTAACCCCTTGGCCATTTTGGCCTCGGGGGGGGGGGGATTGTCATCCCCATGTGCATCTGTCCGTATGCATCCATCCATCCATTACCACATTTTAGGCAAATCCATTTCAGATACAGTGATCAAATTCTGAAAACATATTGCTACAGGTCAGATGCCTATCGAAAATTATCTCGGCCCACATTTCACAGAGATCTGCTCTTTCACAGATGTATTAATTTCTGATATATATGCTTGAATGTAACCAGCTGCCTTGTATTCTAGAAGCCTGCAAAATGTTAGTTGCCTCAGCCATTATTTTACAGAGTTTGGTGTAATAATCTCTGATTTTGTGATATACGTATGCCTGAATGTAACTAGTTATATCCAATTAACTGTGTTTGGTACAGCTACCAAACTATGAAGTAACTTTCATCTATTCTATATGCCTACAACAAAGTAGTCATCCCAGCCCATATTTTATGAAGTTATGTCCCTTTGCGAATGTATTAATCTCTGACTCTGTGGTTGAATGTACCTTATTAAGTTAAATCTGTAGATCCGTGTTTGGTACAGCTACTAAATTTTGGAAAACTTTTTTATTCTAAACACAAGAAATTCATTATCTTGCCCCTTATTTTATAGAGTTGCGCCCCTTACCAGGTGTAATGTTCTTGGATATGCTTGAATGCAACCAATTGTATCTGAAGAACTGTGTTTGGTACAGCTCTCAAACTATGAGGAAGCTTTTTTTATCTAGTTGTATTCTAGAAAGCCTAAAAGGAATTATTTTATTAAATATTAATTATATTTAGATTTATGCCCCTTTTTGGGTAATAATCTATGATTAAGAGATACATGTACATGTATATGCATGGATGTATCCTACAACTGTAACTGTTATATCTGCAAAATTAATGATATGGTATAAAAAAGACAATTCTGGGTGATTTGTAAATGTAGCCATAATATGTTGCATGTTCCCAGAATATTTCTCAATTACTTTGGGAAAACCAAGAGATTTTAAATGTCTCGCCCTCGGTTGATACTACTATTGTGGGTCTGCTCAGCAGCATTTAAAATAATTTGACAAATATTCAATCTTATAATTGTAGATGTGGATTGGAAATAGGAGGGCCAGAGATAGGAGACTTGCTGGTGGATCAACAGTCAGTAAATCCCAAAAGATTACAGGCCCCAATGGCTACTCTTATTTCTTGAGAACCTTAGAAAGAGGTTAGTTATGGAAAATTCATATACATTGTAAGTATTTCAGTTGTCATTCACTGTAGGACTGCTGTATCAATCATTCTGAACTGCATAAGATTATCTGAGGATCATTGTGTACAATACAAAAATGTGTGGACAGTTTATGTGTGTGCAGGTTAACTGCTCCTTGCATAAATGCCTAAAATGCTATTTGTAATAAATGCTGGCTTGTATTTTGCCATTTTAGGTTCCCTGGATGGAGCAACTTACTTACGAACTGCAGCGAGTAAGTGGAGAGGTCTGTCAGATGAGGAAAGACAAAAGTATAGAGAAGAGGCTGAAGAAGTCAGGAGAGATCCATATAAAGGCCATGCCAGAGCTGATATAGTTTCAGCACAATTGAAAATCATTGGCAAAGCGGTAAATATCTTGTTTTTCTATTACTCATGCAATGTGTGATACCTTTCTTCATTCTCATGGCATCAGATTGTATTAGGATTTTTACAAGCAAAATACATCTGACAAATGTACTCTGGGTTATTATAAGTGCATCTATATATTCAATAAACACAGACATACTTTGATAAAATGAATTTCCATTCATCTTTTGTGATTTCTTATGTGATATGTATGGGGAGCTGGTTCCGCACAGTCACACCAGAGTACCAGAAAGAACATTTAAAGGTTTAAGTTTCTACCCCTCGGCCAAAATTTGGCTGAAGGGTATTTTCGTCGTCATGTCCATCTGTCCGTCCGTCCGTCTGTCCATCACACCTTTCTCGTTACCAAGATATCTTTAGAACGACTTACCCTAGGCACACCAAACTTGCAGTGCACATCCGTATGCTCATGACACAGAACCCTATTGAATCTGGACCAGATGGTTGGAAACTTTGGCGGCCATATTTAATTTATGCGAAATCATTAATCTTAGGTACCATTTCTCTGTTCAGTGTGAAACTTGGTATAGATAATTGATGCACCAAGAAACTTCAAAGGAATGACAAAACCAGTTTCCCTGATTCGGTGAAAACCTTGGCGGCCGTCTTTAATTTATGCAAAATCTTCAATGATATATATCTCTGATACCATTTAAGTGTTCTATACGAAACTTGGTATACAGCATCGATGTATCAAGAGATCTGCAATGTATAGCCACATCAATTCCTCTGAGTGGCGGGAAGGATGGGCGGCCATCTTTAATTTATGCGAAATCATTAATGATCTCTATCTCTGATACTGTTTGTGCTCGATGTAAAATGTGGTATATATCATCGATGCATCAATAGACTTACGATAAATGGCAGTTATGGCGTTTCTGATTGGGCGGAAACCTTGGTGGCCATCTTTAATTTATGCAAAATCTTTAAAGAGGTAAAAGCATCATTTAAAAAATATTCAGCAAATAACATATTTCGATAAAAGTTATTCAGTAGTTGAAAGCAACTATGGTGAACGTGTTTCTGTGACCTCATTTTTAATATCACGGGCATTGAAATCACACTTCTGACATTCTCTGAAAAACGTAACAGCACCTGCACTTGGATCCAGTGCCTGAGATGACGTCAGAAAACGCGCACTGGCATTCCGAGCGTGATGCTTTGTAATGTCGTACTCGATCTTAGAACTTTTATCGCACTGGGACGGCTTTTAATGTGATGTCATGGATACCTGATCACGTTATCCGACGTCGTCTCAGTCATTTCCCATTTTCATGTTGTTCACTAGACCGAATTGAAAAATCTGACAATATTGATCCCTATATGAAATACAAGATTTCAATACTTGAAAATTTTTTGGCAAATGTTGCAAGTGATCATGCTGTTCAGTTTACCCGAACAACTAAAATCACGCTACTACCTCTTTAATGATGTATATCTTTGATACGATTTCAGTGTTCTATATGAAACATGGTATCCAGCATCGATGTATCAAGAGACTTGCAATGAATAACCACATCAGTTCCTCCGAGTGGCGGGAAGGATGGGCGGCCATCTTTAATTTATGCGAAATCATTAATGTTCTATATCTCTGATACAATTCAAGTGCTCGATGTAAAATTTGGTATACATCATCGATGTATCAATAGACAGTTCTGGTTTTTCTGATTGGGCGGAAACCTTGGTGGCCATCTTTAATTTATGCAAAATCTTTAATGATGTATATCTTTGATACCATTTCAGTGTTCTATATGAAACTTGGTATACAGAATCCATGTATCAAGAGACTTGCAATGAATAACCACATCAGTTTCTCTGAGTGGTGGGAAGGATGGGCGGCCATCTTTAATTTATGCGAAATCATTAATGATCTCCATCTCTGATAATTTTCAAATGCTCGATGTAAAACTTGGTATACATCATCGATGCATCAACAGACTTATGTAATGAATACCGGTTTCTCTGATTGGATGGAAACGTTCGAGGCCATTTTTAATGGCAAAAATTTTCATAATCTGTATATTTGTCACTTGACTGCTTGGTGTTCCTGAAGTCTTGTTTCAAATTGAATACGTCATGAATGGTTGGCGCCCATAGCCGAGGGGTTTTCAGATGCGCAGCTTCGTATTATTTTTGGCATTCTTGTGTAATAATTTAGCATAAAACTTATTCATTGGTTTACAAGATGTACTGGATGCATTTTTAACTCCCTCATGTACAGATACATGCTCCTTGTGTTTTTTAAAATCAATATGTAGGTGGTTGGTGGGTGCTCGGTGGGCATGGGTTTCTGTTTTAATGCATTTTGCTTAGAAGCAACAAAAACTTGATAATGTGTTGTCTAACTCTGTATTTGCATGTGTCATTATTGCATTCATGTAGACATCCTGTTTGTGTCTTGTGTGCTGTCCTTAGTGTTTTAAAAGGTGGGTGACGGTTGTCTGATTCCATGTTGCTTCTTTGCAGCACCAGGAATGCAACTTGGCTGTCAGTGGTGTTTAGTTGGTTCGCTGCGATATGACTGAATCTCATTGAAAGTGATGTTAAATTCTATTAATTCACTCACCCAAAATTGATACACACCGAATGTATATGTGCACCACATTTTTCTGCATAGTGCAGTCAGAGGGTGTTACACTTTTAGAAGGATGCAAACTCACAATGGGAAAATGACCTTTATTGTGCACAAGTTGATTTAGGAAAATGTATGACTGAGGGCAGACATGTCATATATGTTATATAATGTTAGTGCCTCGAATAATTTTATGTAACATTGCGATAATAATTTTTTTTCAGTGTGATATTCTCAATGGTTTGGGATATGATATAGGTGGAATTGGCTTCGACCAGAAGATGGAATGCCCTCCTGCCGTGTTTGCGTCAAAAACAGCACTTAAGTTTTTTGACACCAAAATGGAGGAAGAATTTAAGAACTTCATTACTGGTAATAACACTTTAGATTTTGAATTGCCCAAATATCAAAGTTGGTTCACAGGTCATTTTCGAATTGCCCAAATATCAAAGTTGGTTCACAGGTCATTTTCAAATTGCCCAAATATCAAAGTTGGTTCACAGGTCATTTTCAAATTGCCCAAATATCAAAGTTGGTTCACAGGTCATAACCACATGGTACCAGTATGTGTTTTCCATTTACTCGGTTTATCATAGTAACTAGAAATTGGTTTCGGTAAATTCTCTAATAATTCAATCACAGGAAGTTAAATTTCCCATCAGATATCAGAGTGTGGTTAAATGTAATAGAACAGGAAGTTGACAAAAGAGTTCAAAATCTTGCAGATAATCCAATCTTTCTTTGTTGTTTAAATGATTTTATAGGATGATCAAAGTTATTGAATGACCAATTGAGCTTTGTCTACAAAATTGGGAGTGATTAAATGTTAATAGGGTGATTGAATTATTAGAGAAATTACCATAAAAATATTTTATAACATGATGTATTGTGGGTTGACTGCATTGGAACTATACTGGCCATGTTAAATGTCGGTCTGGTGCTATCTTAGATAGGTACTGAGATAGGACTTATAACATTGCTGTCCCAAATAGTGGTAGACTCCCCCCCTCGCAGCCCATTAATTATTTATCATAAAAAGGGTATTTCATTACAAGTCGATTGAGTCGAAGATTGGTGCACTTCACTTTCAGTTCAGCCAAGACAGATTATTCACATTTGTTGGATGATGAAAGGTACATGTTTTGTTTTTGATGCATAAATTTAACTGAAATCCCGTCTTTATCTAACAGCTAATAATCAATCCGGAATGCCAGTCAGGGCAGAGGCAGCCAGTCATAATCAAAGAAAAGATTTGAGGAAGTCTGTGAGGAAGCTTTTCCATTCCTGTTGGTGTATGTATGAACCTAAATGTTTCACTTAAGAACTATTGTATGTTTACAGCTGCTATAATTTAAGTAACATAAACTCAAACATTAAATAAGCTGATTGATATTTGGCACCTATTTTGTTAAAAATCTGTATTAAGAAGAAGTAACATAACTTGAACACAGAGTCTTCATGATTGACTAACACATTTAAATAAAGAAGATATGATGTTTAACATCGTCAGGACACATTCATCTCTAGAATTCTATTTAAAAATGTCAGTGTGAAGAATTCTTCAATAATCACTTTGTACATGTATCCAAAAAAATTATTTCAGTTGAGGCTACACGATCCTCCAAAGCCATACCTTACCTAAAGATCCGTGAAGGTGTGGTGAAATTAGAAGTAGATGGCCTGCCAGAGGGGATACAGTTCATGGAGCCAAGCTCATATGGAATCTCGACCATGCAGGAGATTCTCAAGGCTTCTCTAAAATTCCGAATCTTGTAAATCATTGACTATTTGTCATGTTTGTTGGACAAAAGTGCTGAAATATCATTAAGATGAATAGAACATATTGTCAGTCTTAGAAAACCTGTTTACTCTCTATAAATTTATTTTTCAGTAAATAACATCAATCAAACCAGATTTTGCTTAATCATGTTAATATGGCATCCCAAAACTCTGGATATAATTATTTGCACTATTGTCATTTTAATGTTTTCCGTCTGAGTTTTCTTCAATGATCTTATGCAGTGTTCATGCGCAATAGACAAATCATGGCTAAAAGCCCAAGTGTCATTGTATTATACTCGTATCCTCAATATCTACTATGTAATATATCATATGCATTTTAGGCATACAGATCTGGAGCCAGAAAAAGGAGCACCATCTACTAATGATGAAAGAACAGGTACATCTGGAGTAGACTTGCCAGGAATTGTCCAGGGTGTAGCAACCCACCCCGTTGGTATGTGATGTACACTCGATCACAGTCAGGTTATCATAATTGTTCATCAGTATTCAGTATTATCATGATCATATCATTTCAATGTTTCTTCCACAAAATGATCTACTGATTAAATTATGGTAATAGCAGATTGATGTGTATTCATCAGAAGATATGGTTTGTTGATTTAAAGCTTTTACTTCTAAATATTGAGGTGAATTTAAATGTAATGAAAATATTCTAGGAATACCAGACATATATTTAATAGTTTATTTCTCTAACTTTATCTCATAGTTTCCTGAAATTCTACGAAAACTTGGTTTGGACTGCAATCTATTAGCTCTTCAAACCTCATTTAATTTCAACCGAAATGGAAAATGGCAAAGATTTCATGTATTCAGTTCAGAATACCAAAATTTGACTTTTCCATATTAACTCAGTCCCCAGGGTGCCTGGCACTCAGTCATGGCTCTGAAACAGTATCCTAACGTTATTCAAGGCAAGTTGGAGAAAAGTACAGGAAAACTGGGTTTGACTGACAGTGTCTTGATAAATGGGCCCACACATGATCAACTGTTTAATGATTGCTTATTCATTCCCTCTTTCAATAGATTGTTTTGATCAAATCAGTATGCCTTGATTTTTCTAGTACGGTATGGCATTTTTGTATGTCATCAAAATTTTATTAGGCAAGGCTGTTTCGATGTGTATGAACTTTGTGGTTTTCTCCAAATGTTTTATCTTTGTTAACAGGGGATCGGAAAAAGAAGAGGAGGAAATCTGACAAAATCACAAAAGCGGAAGGCAATGGTAAGGCAGAGATACAGAGACATTCAATCTATTCACTTTTGGGTGGACTGCCAGTTGAAGGTCATCTCTCTTTGGTGTGATAGAATTGATTATTTGAAGAGGATGGACCAGTTTGTGGCTCAAACAGATGTCATAAAAATCAAGTTGGATAAATAATAATATTGGTTATTGAGCTTGAGGTGTGCAGTGTCTTAATTCTTCTTTGATCTTTTTCATTAAGATTCCCAGAAAGCAGGGCCATCTTCAGACCATGATATGACTGCAGCACTGGAGTTGGATGCCTTGGGTGTTGTCCATGGGCTCGCAGATAACTCTCTTACCATTCATCCTGTTGGTATGTGTTGTTTCTTTAATACAATAGTTAAAGAGCATGTGTACTGCCTTCTCAAACAGGTTTCATTTTGTGCCTGCACATTTCCTCAAGAAGGCATCAATTCAATAGACATCCTTACAGTTTTTATACCCCTGCCATAAAGATGGAGGGGGTGTTCTGTGATAGTCATATCTGTCTGGTAACTTTTGCTTGTCGAATAGGAACCTTATTCATTTTGAGTCAAAAGATCAAGAGTCAAGATCACGGTCAATGAAAAATCAGTAAATCATTGAAAATTCAATTGTCATGTTTATGCTATAAGTACAGTTCAGAGATTTGGGAGTGATGGCAAAAAACAAGCCTATTTATTTTACTCCACAGCCAATATTTTTACCCCTCAGCCATTTTGGCCTAGCGGTATTGTCATCATCTTGTATGTCCATCTATATGTCCATCAGTTTTATCTAATTACCTGTGTTTGATACAGCTACCAATTAATGAGGAAACTTTTTACCTATTTGTATACTTGATGCATACAAAAAAAGTTAGTCATTTCGGTGCATATTTTATGGAGTTATGCCCCATTTTGGATGAAAACATCTCTGATTTTTGTTGTATATGTTTGAGTGTACAAGATTATTTTGATCGTTACTAACTTCCTTCTGATCTTTTTTAACAGGGGATCAGACAAAAAAGAAGAAGAAAAAAGTCACCAAATCAGACAAAACTTCAATAGCTGATGTCTTCAGTAGGTCAGGTAAATGGAAACATTGTTTGGTATGGTTTATGTGGGCACCAACTTCTGTGATAGCGTTCGATATATGAAAAGGACATATAACTTGACTTTAGCTGTTCGTCCATATGTCTGTCGTACCGTTCAGATGTCTGTCTGGCTCATATTGTTTTACTTTTGCCCCAGAAACTTGGACATGTGTTCCCTGTATATTTGAGTTTTGCTCAATAAATTGAAGTTTAATAAATAATAATATTGGTTATTGAGCTTGAGGTGTGTAGTGTCTTAATTCTTCTTTGAATTTTTTCCTTAAGATTTCCAGAAAGCAGGGCCATCTTCAGACCATGATATGACTGCAGCACTGGAGTTGAATGCCTTGGGTGTTGTCCATGGGCTCGCAGATAACTCTCTTACCATTCATCCTGTTGGTATGTGTTGTTTCTTTAAAGTGATCGTAAACGCTCAATTAAAGTTTCCATCAAATGAAAAACCCTTGCAAACAGTGTCGGAAAATATTTATTTATGCACATTGGAACAGTGAGTCTGTGTTGAAACTCAAAGTATACACGGGCCCTCGGTGGCCGAGTGGTCTAAGGCGCTTTGCTGGTGACCGCTAGCCTCACACCGCTGAACCGGCACGGGTTCGAACCCAGTTGGTCCATGTGTGAAAGTTTGTCAGTTACTTGCCGAAGGGTGGTGGTTCTCTCCGGGTACTCCGGCTTCCTCCACCAACCAAACTGACTGTCACCATATGAGTGAAACAAACTTGAGTGTGACATTAAGCCAAATTCCCTCCCTCCCTCCCTCAAAGTATACACACCTCAAGCTTGAATCAAGCATTGGAAGTCCATACACAGTTTGAAATATATGTATGGAGGCAGTGTGACGCCACTGGACCTAAATATGATTGCAACAGACCACCATAAAATACCATGCTTTGGTTGCAGTTTACTCTGTGTCATTAAATCGTAAAAAAATACACTTTGTAATGGTCTGTCATTTGATGGAAACTTTACTTGAGTGTTTATGATCACTTTAATACAATAGTTAAAGAGCATGTGTACTGCCTTTCTCAAACAGGTTTCATTTTGTGCCTGCAAATTTCCTCAAGAAGGCATCAATTCAACAGACATGCTTACAGTTTTTATACCCCTGCCATAAAGATGGAGGGGTGTTCTGTGATAGTCATATCTGTCTGGTAACTTTTGTTTGTCGAATAGGAACCTTATTCATTTTGAGTCAAAAGATCAAGAGTCAAGATCACGGTCAATGAAAAATCAGTAAATCATTGAAAATTCAATTGTCATGTTTATGCTATAAGTACAGTTCAGAGATTTGGGAGTGATGGTGAAAAACAAGCCTATTTATTTCACTCCACAGCCAATATTTTTACCCCTCAGCCATTTTGGCCTAGCGGTATTGTCATCATCTTGTATGTCCATCTATATGTCCATCAGTTTTATCTAATTAACTGTGTTTGATACAGCTACCAATTAATGAGGAAACTTTTTACCTATTTGTATACTTGATGCATACAAAAAAAAATTTGTCATCTCGGTGCATACTTTATGGAGTTATGCCCCTTTTCGGAAGTAATAATCTCTAATTTTTGTTGTATATGTTTGAGTGTACAAGACTATTTTGATTGTTACTAACTTCCGTCTGATCTTTTTTAACAGGGGATCAGACAAAAAAGAAGAAGAAAAAAGTCACCAAAGCAGACAAAAGTTCAATAGCTGATGTCTTCAGTAGGTCAGGTAAATGGAGACATTGTTTGGTATGGTTTATGTGGTCACCAACTTCTGTGATAGCATTCGATATATGAAAAGGGCATATAACAATCACTTGATCTGTTCGTCCAGATGTCCAAAAGTCTGTCTGGCTCATATGTTTTTACTTTTGCCCCAGAAACTTGGACATGGTGTTCCCTGTATATTTGAGTTTTACTCAGTCAGGTTATTTGCTCATTTCAAAGATTTTTCCCAGAGGTATAGCTCTTCATCAACATCAACATATATGCCTGTCTGTTCCATATATGATTATCTGTTAACTTTTAAGATTGTAGACATCAAAATTTAAATGGAAGATGAGAGTACCATGCAGATAGGTTTTATTCCCATTTCAATGATTTTCCTTCATCATTAACAGGGGCGTCACTAAGATTTCAAAAGGGGGGATGCGAATGTTTTCAATTTCAAAGGGCGGATGCAGTGAAAGTTCATAGTGATTTACACAAAGCTAAAATAAGGGGAGGGTCAAGGGGCCGCTTAGGCTCCGGAAGTTTCGGGGTCCTAGGTTGCTGGAGATTCCCACACCCCCCCCCCCCCCTCCCCTTCCATAGATACGCCCTTGATTTCCCATTTATCATCATCCCAGGAATGCGCACCAAGGGCGCACGTTTTCAGGGGGTCTGGGCGCTGGAAAATTAATAACTTTTTACGCCTTTTTCCAGCATTTTAGCATATTTTAATGCTAAACTAAGATTTTATATCTTACATAATTGTCATATTTCCAATCTACGGACAAAAGGTAGGGTGCATTCGCACCACAGGCACCATGGGTAGCGACACCCTTGATTAACAACAATCCATGTTGTATAGTAAATGTTCAGTGTCTTTACAGGTGATGTAGTGTGCTTTACATGCTTTTGACGGTACAATATGTGGGGGGGGCCGGAGGAGGCGGATGTAAAGGCGAGGGGGTCTACATCATCGAAACAATCTCTGATAGCATCTGTATTTCATTTCTGTTAGATACTCGGAAAGCAGGACAATCTTCAGAGAGCCATGAGATGACTCTTGCAATGGAGATGGACCCCTTAGATGTTGTCCAGGGATTGGCAGACAACTTGCTCACTGCCCATCCTGTTGGTATGTGTTGTTTCTTTGATTATTAGAAGATATTTCTCAGGTGTATGTGTGTGTGTATTTCAAACATATCCCTTTTATCCTCCACCTGGAACCTGGCATACATTGCAATGCGCACATTCAACAGAGTGAATGTCCACATTGTTGCACAGTTCTCCCTTCAGCATGATAATTTGAAAACTAGATTTAAACGACCCTAAATTTTGAATGAATATTAAATAGAGCAATAGCTTTCGGCTTAATGATTTCAAAGGCCAAGGTCTCAGAACCTGTGTCTGAATCTAGCTTGTCTGTTCTCTATTTTGATTTGGGACTCCCCAAACTCATGACATCTAGGTGATTCCAAAATGGCCTATTTGTATGTTGAGCTCATCGCATTTAAAAACAGAATCTACATGTTTGTGGGAATCATGTCTTCAGTGCTGATTCAGCGGACTATTAGATGATTAAAGAAGGTGATTATCAAGGTCTCCAAAATGGCACTTCAAAACTGAATTTAGTCTTTTTCGCCATAAACAATAATTTCAAAAACTTTGATCGCACTGAAGTTCTGAATCTAAAAGACATTCATCATATCATTTGTGAGGTTAAGATGTTTATGATTTTTTAAGTTTACTGGTGCAGAAATAAGTAGTTGGAACAGTAATAATGAATGATTGCAATGGAGATTTGAAAATCACAGATGTTATTATGTTCAATCTAATATATTTAACAGGAAATCGGATAAAAAGGCACAGGAGAAAAGCAGCCAAAGCTGATAAAATTTCAAAAGCAAATGAGTATGGTAAGGCAAGTTAAGTGAGACATTCTAATGAACTGTATTTTCAAATGTGAAAATTGTAACATTATATTCTGTCCGGCATTCTGCAGAAATATCTATATGATAAGTTTGTAACATTTGGAAGGTTCTCAAAATTCACTATGTTCTGTGCTGAAACCTTATGAACAATACATGTGGAGAAAGTTTTCATGTTTTCGAATGGTTTTTTTTTTTCTCATTTCTAAAGTGAACGATTTTTCCATTAACAGATGAAGGGGAGATTTATGAGGCAGTTCGGATAGAAGATGAAAGAATGGGACAGAACAGGAAGGAGTTTTTGGTTCAATGGCAGGGTTACGAGCAGAGAACTTGGGAGCCTCAGGAGAACATCATTGATATTAAACTTTTAGAAGCTTATTATAGTCAAAAGCAATCAGCATGAAATATATGTGATCAGTCCCTACTCCTGAGTTATAGCTCAGGCAATGTTCTCAATAAATTCCTGATTCCTGGGCTACAGTTTCCTTGGCATAAATTTTTGGTGAATGACACATTCTTCGCAATGTACCCACTGAGAAAATGTGATTTTCAAATGGTTGTCCCTTATTTTTGGGCAGCAGTGACCTTGACCTTTGGCCATCGACTTGAATTTGTTTACCAAAAGCTGTATATTGATCAATTCACACCAAACACTTTGAACAGATAGTACCTTGTTTTTATAATTATTTTTCTTCTTAGTAACTTCATCTGGTATCTGGGGAAAACATGACACCTTTTTGACTGTTACATCCTTCTGCTGTAATGGGAACTTGTGTCCCAGACTGTATCTTTGTTCACAGCTATTGTACAAAGGGTTGGAGTTTTTAGGCCTCCATATGTTTTATCTTATCTGTGGGAAAATAGTTAACTTAATTGTCTGGCATATGGGTTCATGACCAGGAATAATCCGGTTTCGAAACTGCCGATACAGTCAGTCAGGATAAATATGAGCTGTTTTGTTAATGGTAATTTCATTACATTGTTCGTACCGGGTACATTGATTTGTCCTTCAAGATGAATGATAAAACATGAAGTAATTTTTGCTTATATATAGATGTACATAATTTAAACCTTTATGTTATGAGTAAATATTTGTGAAACATACATTTTGTTGTGGAAGATTCATTTTGGACCGTAATCATTTATGAAGCAAGGGGAAATATTGTGAGAGTGGAAAAGAGGATGTTGTCGTCGGTGTTCCCTCCCTGGAAATGATAAGGTTTTTGGTTCCACAAATTAAAAAAAAAATCAAAAACAAATTCGGAAAAAATAAATAAATAAATAAATAAAAAAAATAATAATAATAATAATGTGGGGGATGGGTATTCCACTAGCATGATTAGGGGTCAGTTGTGGCACTACCCAGGGGATTCTAGGGGTGTTAAAATCTGATAAGATTTTTTGTTTAGCAAAACTGCACATGTACAGCTGTACATAGGAAGTTTGCTGCAGTGGTCAGCTGTCAATGAATGATTATGAAACTTGGTACACATGTTACTTGTGATTAGTAGATGTACCTTTGCTATTTATGAGACAAAATATAAATTTTTGTTGAAATTATAGCAAATGATAATTTTTTACATGTGCAGCTGTACATGGAAAGTTAGCTGCAGTTGTCAGCTGTCAGTCAGTGATTTTGAAACTAGGTACTTTTTGGAGTTGAAATATTATTTTTGACCAAATTATGAAAAATGATAAGGTTTTGCAAAAGTATGCATAAAACATTTGCTGAAGGATGTCAGATGTCTGTGGATGATTATGTAACTTGGTTCAAACATTTCTTATGATCAGAAGATGTGCCTGTTTTATTTATAAGATGAAATCTTAATTTTGTCCAAATTATGGCAAATGATTAGGTTTTCTGTTAAGCAAAACAGAACATGTACATCTGTACATAGTTTGCTGACGTTGTCAGATGTGTCTGGATGATGTTGTACCATGGTACACATGTTTCTTATGAGGTTATGCCTGTGCTGTTGATGAGCTGACGTATTAATTTTTGTCCAAATTATGAGGTTTTGGTCTTAGTAATTTGCCAAATATAAGGTATTTAGCTCGCCATATATGAAGTAGGCGAGGTATTGGGAGAGAAGGGGGGGGGGGGAGTGTCGGTGTCCGGTTAAGTTTTTATGTTTAGACTCAAGCTGGAAGGTTAATGCATTTTGTTTAGGCTGGACTTTTGACTTCTTTTGGACTCTGAAAGTTATCTGGGTCAATCTTTTTTGTTTAGGCTTGACTGGACTAATTTTCACTTCTTTTATGTATTCATAATGACATGTATAAGCTTACTTTTGGAAAAAAGGTAATCTTTATTTCAAGATTTATAATATAGCTCATCTTTCACTCCAACTTCAACATCACTGACAAAGAAGTCAAATTTTTATAACAATATGTATTGTCATTGCCAGTGATGTGCAACCGGAAGGGCTCGATCTTTATGCGAAGGTGCATGTTATTGACAAAACGCAAAACGGTGAGCTGTTGGGTTACACATAACCCTTGTTTGATTGACAAAAATGTACAGAAAAATGTATCATTGGATGATTGTGAAACCTGGTACTCATGTTTTATATGATTAGAAGACGTGCCTGTGCTGTTTATGAGATGAAATATTAAATCTTGTCATAATTATGAGATTTTTGTGTTATTCCATCAAATTTTATCTAAATTTAATTATATGATAAGTCTACTATTGAATGTGATATGTGCATGAAGGGAATCCCAGTATAGAGTATTTTGCATAAATAGAACCTTTGTATTCAAACCCGATGGAGCAAGGAAATTTGGTGGTATCGGATTATAACTGGAGAACTTAACGAGTATTTATCAATCTGTAGTACCTGATTTACATAATACCACTAAATTATGTAGCGGTGAAATCCAGGAGAAGAAAGCCTATAACTTGTACATATCCCTGAGTATACGTTAGGTGATGATCCATGCAGCGCTCGAAGAACTGAACTGAAGGTGAATTCACAACGTCGCTGCCTCATGTTCCACAAGGGTCGGCCAGTTCTCTTAAACTAGACCGTGTATGATATACGCTGCTCAAATCAATTATTCACCCAAAGGCAAAAGGCCTATATTCACTTAACATCTGAGACCATAGAGAACGAATATTCTTGAGTGTTATATTCTGAAACGTCCGAATACAGACTGTTCTAGAGAATTTCCCAACCCAAGATAGTGATGGATTTTTATTCCACCTGAGGGTCCAAATTTACGAGAACATTACTGCACATTTCTTTAATACTATATTAATTCATCCTCCAGGTCAGATTATTTTGGTAAACGTTTGCTGAGGTGAAAGAAATAGTTGCGGCATCGTACGAAAAACTCGCTAAGGTGGTGCGTTAATAAAGCCACAAATTACTCAAACAGCTCAAAAGTGACGTAAAGTAAATGTGTCAAAGGTAGCTAAGATTCATAGCATCTCTCTTCACTCGCCGCTATGCCGACGACAAATACATTTCCCTGGTGGTAACTCGAACATCTCCATGGCGCACTTATTATTACCTTTGCGCCCTATTGGACCTTCATTAACCTGTTAAACCTTAATTCTCTCTCTCTCTCTCATTAACCTGAGAAAATGGGCCGCCATGAATAAAAATACAGAAATGGCAGACTAGCTGGCCCTTCGTTGGCCATATATTAATTACTGACGTTAAAATTATCCCTATGGAGCCTCAAAATCACCTGAAATCGAGGGTCAAGAAGATGGGCATTTCCGTCATTATTGATCCCGTGTATACAGGGAATGATGATCACAACATCGATTATGGTATTCTTATTCATGGCGGCCCATTTTCTCAAGTTAATGAAGGTCCAATAGGGCGCAAAGGTAATAATAAGTGCGCCATGGAGATGTTGGAGTTACCACCAGGGAAATGTATTTGTCATCGGCATAGCGGTGAGGGAAGGGAGACGCTATGAATCTTAGCTATGTGAAAGGATGCTCTCAGAACTGTCATCAGATTCCAAATGATAGTGCCTACAGATATGCGATTTTGGTGAAAATATAGCAAGAACTTCACCGAAATTGTTTTGGATATGTAAACCGTTTTTCACAATTCGTCTTGCTAAAAGAGTTATTGTCGTTTGAATCTTCATTTCTTGTTCACCGATTTTAAATTTTAAATTACCTCAGAACTCCTGAACCAGATGAAATTTGTAAAACTGTTTTCAGATTCATGAGCATCTATTTGCAGTATCATCAGCTCCGTCACCGGTAAAAAGAACGACTATCATGGGGTATTCGTGATATACGATGAAGATAATCTGCAGTATTCCATACCGAGATGTTTCGGCAATATACCCATCGAAGACAGTAGATAATGATGACAGGTCACTGGGAACGCCTGTAATCAGGAATATTTGTTGGAGATAATATGTAACGTTCCAAAACACATATATACTGATTAGGCCGACCAGGAACTGCTAGCATTCGTCAACCATTTATCATGTCCCTTTCCTTTGCTAACAGTGGTGAGGCACGGTCACTGGATAATACGCAGGACCGCCCTCCAGACCAAAAAGCGTTTGTTACAATCAACTGATTGAAATATAGATGAATATTATACAATTACAGTCTTTTGATGAGGTCAATATGCGGTTTTGTGGACCTGGGAAAACAATATTCACCGAGGCCGAAGGCCGAGGTGAATATTGTTTTCTCAGGTCCACAAAACCACATATTGACCGATATCAAAAGACTATAATTGTTTTATTATATGATACTGACGTCTCCTTCTCGTTAAATTGGTGAAAGCAGTTAGAATATAGCATATAATAAGGTATTTCCTTTACTCCCGACGATCTCGTACCTGCTGTCAGCCAAATTGTACACCGACGGCCAATCCAACGACTATTTTCATTGGCTGAGCAGACGCATACGTCACGCTGAGTCAATATCACATTTATGGACCCGCTTCAGAGTCAATATGGAAAATTAGCGACAGCCACGTGACGGCGAATGGTCCAATGGAGAAAGAGTAACACGCACAGTCATATAATAATAGTAAACACTATCCTCGGATCCAAATGACTGTCGATAAGACCTTAGGACGAGGTCATAATTGACCTCAACTTTAACCTTGTCCCCTAAAGTTGAAAGTCGAATGTGTTTTATTACTTTGACCCTGTCGGAAGTTCAAAAGATATAGGCGGACGACCTTGACCGTTTGAGATGCGATGACTCCATCATCTCAATGGTGACCCATGACCTTGACTTTCACCTCTGACCTTGGAGATAGAATATATATCTATATTTCGATTGCAGTATCGCCTTCCATAACCTGAGGGCAGAGGTTCATTCAAAGGTTATGGGTCAACGCCGGGGTCAAGGGGTCATCACATGTCAACAGGTCAAGGTCGCCAGCTTATATCTTGTGATTTCCGACAAAGTCAAAATCACAGTAAAATGTTCGACTTTCTGTTTTGAGGTCGAGGTCAAAGTCAGTGTTGATTCTGACCTTCGATTCGAGATCAGTAACCTTGAAAACACTTGCATGCCAACTATAAAGTTAATCGGCCAAAATCACAAAAACGCCAGAGCTTTATGTGTTTTGAGATAAAGTTAGAGTTTTAGTTGATTAGTATTTCTACTATAATTCCAATAATTTTCAATACTTGGATCTGAAACCTTCAGAATATGGAGAATATTGGCCCAGTTACTTTCATGCAAAATTTTTAGAGAATCCGTGAGAATGTATAAATTCTATGAATAGAGCAAAGCATTTAGACGTAACGGAAACCTTACTCCATATATTTCGGCAATTAAATTTGGTGATCGTGACCTTTAGTCGTGAAATTTGGTATATAAGGTAAGTCGGGGTCGCTGAGGTCGAATATGTGGTCAGATTCGACATTGACCTTGACCTCGCCTTGAATAAAACGTACATTTCAGGGTCAATGTCAATGCCGAATTTGACCTCGGATTTGTGATCAGCGACCTCGATAATACCTTAGGACGAGGTCATAATTGATCTCAACTTTGACCTTGACCTCTAAAGTTGAAAGTCGAATGTGTTTTATTAATTTGACCTTGTCGGAAGTTCAAAACATATAGGCGGACGTCCTTGACCTTTTGAGATGCGATGACCCCATCACCTCTATGTTGACGCATGACGTTGACTTTCACCTCTGACCTTGGAGATAGAAATACTATAGTACATTTCGATAGCAGTATCGCCTTCCATAACCTGAGGTCGAAGGTTCATACAAAGGTTATGGGTCAACGCCGGATCAAGGGGTCATCACATGTCAACAGGTCAAGGTCCTCAGCTTATATCTTGTGACTTCCGACAAAGTCAAAATCACAGTAAAATGTTCGACTTTCCGTTTTGAGGTCGAGGTCAAACTCAGTGACGATTCTGACCTTCGATTCGAGCTCAGTAACCTTGAAAACACTTGCATGCCAACTACAAAGTTAATCGGCCAAAATCACAAAAACGCCAGAGCTTTATGTGTTCTGAGAAAAAGAGTTTTAGTTGAATAGTATTTCTACCATAATTCCAATAATTTTCAATACTGGAATCTGAAACCTTCAGAATATGTAGAATATTGGCCCAGTTACTTTCATGCAAAATTTGGAGAGAATCCGTGAGACAGTATAAATTCTATGAATAGAGCTTGATATAGCAAAGCATTTAGAAGTAATGGAAACCTTACTCCATATATTTCGGCAATTAAATTTGGTGATCGTGACCTTTAGTCGTGAAATTTGGTATACAAGGTAAGTCGGGGTCGCTGAGGTCGAATATGTGGTCAGACTCGACATTGACCTTGACCTCACTTTGAATAAAACGTGAATTTCAGGGTCAAGGTCAATGTCGAATTTGACCTCGAATTTATGATCAGCGACCTCGATAATACCTTAGGACGAGGTCATAATTGACCTCAACTTTGACCTTGACCTCTAAAGTTGAAAGTCGAATGTGTTTTATTACTTTGACCCTGTCGCAAGTTCAAAACATAGGCGGACGTCCTTGACCTTTTGAGATGCGATGACCCCATCACCTCTATGTTGACCCATGACCTTGACTTTTACCTCTGACCTTGGAGATAGAAATACTATAGTGCATTTCGATTGCAGTATCGCCTTCCATAACCTGAGGTCGGAGGTTCATACAAAGGCTATGGGTCAACGCCGGGGTCAAGGGGTCATCACATGTCAACATGTCAAGGTCCTCAGCTTATATCTTGTGACTTCCGACAAAGTCAAAATCACAGTAAAATGTTCGACTTTCCGTTTTGAGGTCAAAGTCAAACTCAGTGTCGATTCTGACCTTCGATTCGAGCTCAGTAACCTCGAAAACACTTGCATGCCAACTACAAAGTTAATCGGTCAAAATCACAAAAACGCCAGAGCTTTATGTGTTCTGAGAAAAAGTTAGAGTTTTGGTTGATTAGTATTTCTACCATAATTCCAATAATTTTCAGTACTGTCATCTGAAACCTTCAGAATATGTAGAATATTGGCCCAGTTACTTTCATGCAAAATTTGAAGAGAATCCGTGAGAAAGTATAAATTCTACGAATAGAGCTTGATAGAGCAAAGCATTTAGAAGTAATGGAAACCTTACTCCATATATTTCGGCAATTAAATTTGGTGATCGTGACCTTTAGTCGTGAAATTTGGTATATAAGGTAAGTCGGGATCGCTGAGGTCGAATATGTGGTCAGATTCGACATTGACCTTGACCTTGACCTCGAAATCGAGTATCGAACATTGCAGTATCAGTTTGACCGTGTCGGAAGGTCACGTGATATAAGCGCGCGACCTTGACCTTTTGATATGTGATGACCCCGTGACCTCTGCGTTGACCCACGACCTTGACCTTGATCTGTGACCTTGGGGACAGAAATGCGATAGCGCAATCGGAATGCACTATCGCAAATTTGACCTTGAAGTTCAAGGTCAATGTCAAGGTCATAGGTCAACAGCAAGGTCAATGGGTCATCACATATCAAAAGGTCAAGGTCGTCCGATGTTATCTTCTGACCTTCCGACACGGTCAAAGTCAAGGTCATATGTTCGATACTCGATTTCAAGGTCAAGGTCAAGGTCAATTTTGATCTTGCCATAAGGTAATATCGAGGTCACCGTTTACGAATCCGTGGTCAAATTTGGTCTTGACAGTGACCTTGACCTTGAAAATCACGTTTTGGTTCAGGCAAGGTCAAGGTCAAGGTCAAGGTCGGCTCAAGGACCCGGTAGAACCGGCGCTGCTGATTTCAAATCTGAAAACCGTTTTGCAAAATTCGTATTACTTTTAGAGTTATGGCCCTTTGAACCCTAGCCCCAATGAAGCCTAGGTTAAATATTGGGATTTCAAAAAATCATATAAAAAAAACTGTAAGGAATTTTGTAAAACGGTTTAGTGCATTGTGTTTGTGATTTTCCACTGATTTTTTTTAATATTTTTATATATTGTTAATCAAAAGTTCGTTTTTTTGATATCTCTCGTCAAGGCGACCTATGTTCCTAGGAAAGGAAAAGCGTACAACGTCTGTATTTCGGGCATTAGTTCTACAGAACCTAGAAACCTGCGGTTTTTTGCCTTGTTTTCGTTAGTCCTAGGTCCTGGCTACCGGAAATGGGTCACCAGGGCCCTAGCAACGAAAAATTGACGCAGCTACACTCGAAAAATGGAGGTACACCAATGCGCAAAAATGACTTTTGCAAAATTTCCAATTTGTTTTCTCGAAAACGTGGACAACGAGGTCATTCTAAAGTATTATCGGGGTCACTGATCACGAATACGACCTCAGAATTGACATTGACCTTGACCTTGACCTCGAAATCGAGTATCGAACATTGCAGTATCAGTTTGACCGTGTCGGAAGGTCACGTGATATAAGCGCGCGACCTTGACCTTTTGATATGTGATGACCCCGTGACCTCTGCGTTGACCCACGACCTTGACCTTGACCTGTGACCTTGGGGTCAGAAATGCGATAGCGCAATCGGAATGCACTATCGCAAATTTGACCTTGAAGTTCAAGGTCAATGTCAAGGTCATAGGTCAACAGCAAGGTCAATGGGTCATCACATATCAAAAGGTCAAGGTCGTCCGATGTTATCTTCTGACCTTCCGACACGGTCAAAGTCAAGGTCATATGTTCGATACTCGATTTCAAGGTCAAGGTCAAGGTCAATTTTGATCTTGCCATAAGGTAATATCGAGGTCACCGTTTACGAATCCGTGGTCAAATTTGGTCTTGACAGTGACCTTGACCTTGAAAATCACGTTTTGGTTCAGGCAAGGTCAAGGTCAAGGTCAAATCGGCTCAAGGACCCGGTAGAACCGGCGCTGCTGATTTCAAATCTGAAAACCGTTTTGCAAAATTCGTATTACTTTTAGAGTTATGGCCCTTTGAACCCTAGCCCCATTGAAGCCTAGGTTAAATATTGGGATTTCAAAAAATCATATAAAAAAACTGTAAGGAATTTTGTAAAACGGTTTAGTGCATTGTGTTTGTGATTTTCCACTGATTTTTTTTGATATTTTTATATATTGTTTATCAAAAGTTCGTTTTTTTGATATCTCTCGTCAAGGCGACCTATGTTCCTAGGAAAGGAAAAGCGTACAACGTCTGTATTTCGGGCATTAGTTCTACAGAACCTAGAAACCTGCGGTTTTTTGCCTTGTTTTCGTTAGTCCTAGGTCCTGGCTACCGGAAATGGGTCACCAGGGCCCTAGCAACGAAAAATTGACGCAGCTACACTCGAAAAATGGAGACATTTTTTTCGTGATAGCCCGTTGCGCTACTCCTTTAACTTTTTTTTCTACAAATTTTTGAACCCTTTTTTGGCTAATTTTGGTACTTTTTTCGGCCGAATTTTTTTTGTCGTCGATTCCTTCAAAATTTGGTGTGGTAAGAGTATGAACACAGCTGATCACGAAACTGCAGTCAGTTTTTTTTTTACCGATTTTTGAAAATTCCAATATTTAACCTGGGCTTCAATGGACACTTTTTTTTCTATCTAGCCAATCAAAATTTTGACCTCGGATTCGTAATCAGGGACCTCAAAAACCTATAAAAACTAAATTTGAGGTCATTCGATGAAGGTTGAAATTTGACCTCAAAAAACACCTAAAGGCGAAAATTTGGTCGGAAATTTTTTTGTCATCGATTGACCTCAGACTTCTTCCTAAAGTATTTTCGGGGTCACTGATCACAAATCTGGGGTCAGATTTGATCTTGGATATGAAAAATCATGTTGCGTCGTTAGGCCCCATTTCGGTCGTTTTCGTACCCATGTTAAAGGGAGGTCAAGGGGTTAGGCTGCGACAAGGTGGCGTTGGTAGTTCGCGACAATCTGCACAACATATCTCGAAATCTGAGTGCGACTGTCGCAAATAAGTCAGAGGGTCAAGATTTGGACAAAATCTACCAAGCCCTACTTTGACCGAAACCCTTTTGTGGTTCCGGTGGTCCTAAAATTCTAAAAAAAATCCTAAGAGGTGCGTCTCCATGAGCTCCACAATTGCCATAGAAAATGGAGGCATATGGCGGCCATCTTGGATATGAAAAAACATGTTGGTATGTCTAACTCCAGCTTGGTAACTTACGGAAATGTACGAAATCTATCAAGTCGGTTCGAAATTCACCGACCGAGGGTGTGGTATCTAATTGACCTTGACCTCTAAAGTTGAAAGTCGAATGTGTTTTATTACTTTGACCCTGTCGCAAGTTCAAAACATATAGGCGGACGTCCTTGACCTTTTGAGATGCGATGACCCCATCACCTCTATGTTGACCCATGACCTTGACTTTCACCTCTGACCTTGGAGATAGAAATACTATAGTACATTTCGATTGCAGTATCGCCTTCCATAACCTGAGGTCGGAGGTTCATACAAAGGTTATGGGTCAACGCCGGGGTCAAGGGGTCATCATATGTCAACATGTCAAGGTCCTCAGCTTATATCTTGTGACTTCCGACAAAGTCAAAATCACAGTAAAATGTTCGACTTTCCGTTTTGAGGTCGAGGTCAAACTCAGTGTCGATTCTGACCTTCGATTCGAGCTCAGTAACCTCGAAAACACTTGCATGCCAACTACAAAGTTAATCGGTCAAAATCACAAAAACGCCAGAGCTTTATGTGTTCTGAGAAAAAGTTAGAGTTTTAGTTGATTAGTATTTCTACCATAATTCCAATAATTTTCAGTACTGTGATCTGAAACCTTCAGAATATGTAGAATATTGGCCCAGTTACTTTCATGCAAAATTTGAAGAGAATCCGTGAGAAAGTATAAATTCTATGAATAGAGCTTGATAAAGCAAAGCATTTAGAAGTAATGGAAACCTTACTCCATATATTTCGGCAATTAAATTTGGTGATCGTGGCCTTTAGTCGTCAAATTTGGTAAAAAGGTAAGTCGGGGTCGCTGAGGTCCAATATGTGGTCAGATTCGACTTTGACCTTGACCTCGCCTTGAATAAAACGTAAATTTCAGGGTCAAGGTCAATGTCAATGCCGAATGCGAATTGACCTCGGATTTGTGATCAGCGACCGCGATAATACCTTAGGACGAGGTCATAATTGACCTCAACTTTGACCTCTAAAGTTGACCTCTAAAGTCGGAAGTTCAAAAGATATAGGCGGACGTCCTTGACCTTTTGAGAAGCGATGACCCCATCACCTCTATGTTGACCCATGACCTTGAACTTTCACCTCTGACCTTGGAGATAGAAATACTATAGTACATTTCGATTGCAGTATCGCCTTCCATAACCCGAGGCCGGAGGTTCATACAAAGGTTATGGATCAACGCCGGGGTCATCACATGTCAATCGGTCAAGGTCGCCAGCTTATATCTTGTGACTTCCGACAAAGTCAGTCACAGTAAAATGTTCAACATGCCAACTATATGGTTAATCGGTCAACACCTAAAAAACGCCAGAGCTTTATGTGTTTTGTGAAAAAGTTAGGGGTTTAGTTGATTAGTATTTCTACCATAATTCCAATAATTTTCAATGCTTGGATCTGAAACTTTCAGAATCTGTAGTTACTTTCATGCAAAATTTGAAGACAATCCGTTAGAAAGTGTAAATCGACGTCCTTGACCTTACCCTTGATTTCACCCTGAAAACGTAAATTTCAGGATCAAGACCAATGTCAATGCCGAATTTGACTTCGGATTTGTGATCACCGACCTCGATAACACCTTAGGATGAGGTCATAATTGATTTCAACTTTGCACTCGACCCATAAATGTGAAGGTCTAATGTGTTTTATTAATTTGACCCTGTCGGAATTTCAAGATGTTTGACTGTCACCTCTGAACTTAGGTATAGAAATACTTTCAGGGTCTGCAGAACATTGTCTCCGTCACTTTCAAACAAAATTTGAAGAGAATCCGTTAGAAATTACAAATTATTTGAGTGGAGCTTGACAGAGCAAAACGTTTAAACATCATAGAAACCTTGATCGAATATCAAGTCAGATTTGACCTCAGCTTGAAAAAAATCCCCGCAAATTCCAGGGTTAATGTCAGTGCTGATTTTGGCCTCGGATTAACACCTTATAATTGACCTCAACGTTGTTGTGCACATTTAAGGGTTCAGCTAAGTATACGTAACTTTAATATTCATTGTGATTTATATTTTTTCTTTTATTTTTCCAGTATATAAGATAACTGTCCATTTTCCAATCAAGATTCATTTATACCAGCATCCATTGTGGTAAGCTAGTGGCTAGGCCTCGGAATATAAATAAGGATGTGCTACAGTACCAATTCCTTAAAGTAATTATTCTTGCTCAGAGATGATTTATATGACTATATGGAATAGTTAGCTGCTGGTCATATTTTGTCAGTGACCTAAAGCTTAATTTACATTTCTAAAAGTGGCAGGAGATATTGAAAATGGAATAAACTAATTTTCTTTCCAGTAACGGAAATTTTATCTTCGTTTCTCGGTGCAAAGTTGGAAAACTGTTCTACAGGAGAAGGTGCATCAGACCACCCATTACTTTTCACTTCATGAGATACCTCGGAGGGTGGGGTGTGGGGCGGGTAATTTTTATCGACGAAACTTCCTCACCAGGGAGTTTTCAGAGTGGTTGAATAGATTCGTTTGATCTACTCCACGTGGTGTCCTCAAGTGGCTTTGTTTTCCGGACAGAGTCGTTTTCCGTGATAGTGGTCGCCCGACTTGAAATTTGACCTGGAACTAGCAAAAGGACCTCATGAATATGCGGCTCCTCTTTTGCTGTATCTACTGATCGCATAGATAGTTTTGTGCCATATCATAGAGAAGGAACAGGAGAATGTATCACAATGTTGTTGTTACAGTTAGATCTGTGGCATACATGGACTGGCAGCAGCCACTGACCAGATGCTGATTCGGAGCTGGGGCATCCACTGCATGTATCTTCTTATTTGAAATGTCCTATTCTGCAATCCTGAGCCTGTGTTTAAAGCCGGGAAACTATTTCCTGTCCCATAAGTATACCCTAAGTGTGGTACTAGAGACACTGCACAGATAACGAATGTTAACAGACAGTAAAATCAATAGGCTTCGTTTTGCGATAGGTTTGGGGTATGTCTTTAATTGCATCACTGTCCACAGCTCTGAACTGGAGTTCCCCTTTGCCCCATAGGTAATGCATGGATCAATCCATAACCCTGAGCTGTAGATCACAAAAGTTAAGACAGACAGATGGATAGAAAGCACTATCGCACTGTAAGAGCTAGTCTAGCGATAACCATACAAAAACCTGCAGTTCAGGTATAGAGTATAAAAAATACATGTTAGGCTTGAATCAAATATTTTATTAACTCATTTCAAATAATTCCCAGCACACTATATTGATCAACTACCTATCTGGAGTACCAAAATGCCCTCATACTGTTCTTATGTCTGAATCATATATTAAACCTATATGTTATTTATGATCATGTGGTATCAGTACACATCATTGTAACAAAAAGCATTATACACTCATGCAGACAACAAATGACAAATTCTGTTGGACATGAATGTTCAACAATTCTTCATACATGTATCAATTTCAATTCAATTCCATTTCACTTCATAAAGGCCCAGGCAAGGGGGTAGAAGCTTGTACATTAAATTGCATGTATATGGAGAAGCTCATAGTTTGCAGTATTATTACCTGTATGACAGTTCAGTATGGTCTTCTAACATGCTAATCTCTTCCAAATGTTTACCATTTGTATACAATTATTAAGCAGTCAAGAAATATTGAACACTGGGCGAATACTTGGACTTGGTCGATGAGGTAAGACTTCTACCCAATGAATGAAGCTAAAAATCTATTGAAAAGGGACTGGATTCATCCAAAAATGTGCTATACCCAGAAAGTGACGTCAAGTCAGACCAGCCCCGAGGACTGAACGTTATAAGTATTGACGTCCGACAAACTGATCTGATGCGACATCTCAAATCAGTGTCAAACAAGGGC
>JAVTVY010004615.1:0-38030 GCA_036873755.1 Hanleya hanleyi
TCTGAGAAAAATGTACGACGAAGTAACAGAAAGGAAGGATATTTCTTTATTTCATGATATTCCTGACAATATGACAAGTTTTTGTCTGTCGAAACTAGTGTTCGACTATTCCATATATTATATCATAAGCCCAACACCCACATACATGAGTTTAGATCCATCAGAGAGAGATTCAAGTCAGTTTCACTCATTTAAATGGCCACCGTTATCAGGTTACATATCACACACGAAAATCGCCAGGAAAAAAAACACTTTTTTAAATTCCATTAAGAGTTACGCCCCTTTGAACCAAACTGGCAGTGATTTATTAAATTAATATATATGATATGATGCTTTTGGTTCGCCCACTCGTATTACATTGTGAAAGTTATTATCGTTGCATTATTATACCTTGCACAGTTTACTTAATACTAATGGCAGCCATGATGTCAGTGTGGATTTACCTTCCCGGATGAATGCGACGTTAAACCTTACATGTAATTCTCTCTCTCTCTTACCTTCCCGGAAGCCATAGGCCTATTTCCACCTACTTTCGGGGCGGTCGATTTACGATTTTCTTTATGTTTACTTTCTCTCAAAAACATATAAATATAACAGAGAATAATCAGTATTACTCAAAATAAATCAAAATGCCCATTTAAACCAGGAAATCTGAATGGGCTAAAAACATGGCGAGGGCTAACAGGGTTAATAAACACAAAAAATATAGACAAAAAGAAAAAAAATACAGACACACATGACAGTTTTCTATGTTAACTGTGCGTATCTGAGATAAGCGATAGTAAGATATTACTCACGAAGACAACTACAATGTAACAATCATATTCTGGATTACCTTGCTATATGAACAGCTTTCATGAGACTGAGAGAGCTTTGTCAGAACCTTAGCACGGAATTTTACTATATTCTTCAGGGCAATTACGCTGGGCTGCTTTCCGGCGTGACAGCTACGATATAGATAGTATTTTGCATGGAGTACAACATAATACACAGCCATTGTATAGCAAACTAGGGTATTCAGAAGTTCACCACCACCTATACGACTGGGCTACAACTTTACCGCAATATTATGAGCTATGAAATCAGAAACTTTTTGTCTACTTTGTAGGCACATGATAAGAATTAACTGGGGAGACTTTCTCTCCCCAAGCCTGGAAGCTTACCCATATGTGACCTTGGGGGGATTCTGTCGTGTCCCGAAATGAAGAAAACTATGGAGAGCCGAACCTTTGCGACTTTGTAACTTATCATATTGGGGTCATTTTGAGCCTATTTGCATAACCGTCCAAGTTTATAATGATAAGAAAGTGATAAGAAATGGTAAGAAAAAAAGAAGGGGAGGGAGGAGGGTAAGCCTACCAGGAATGTGATGTTTTGGATTTTTTTCTTCAAAATTGTGGAGTTTCCGCAATATTGGATTTTACAAACTTTCTGTATCAATATAATTTGTGTACTATAATAGATATTGAATGTCTACGAGTTCACATCAACGCATGTTGTTATTGATACTTAAGTTGATCATGCATCATTACCCCAGAAACAAAGAAGAATGAATTGATGAACAATCAATTTGCAGTAGTAGTTTGTACTTATATTTCGCAATCAAAGCGATACAAAATGCATTTCTTTTACAGATGCATGAACTTGCTGTATATGAAACACTACGGGGAATTTAATTTTCTTTGTATAAAATTTTGTTCGTTATGCTGTTAAATATATTCTGCAGTAAACATGGTAAAGTAAATCATAAAGCAATATGTTATGCCAATTTTGCAGTAAATGTGTTAAGTGTACTGTATTTTATATTCATGTCAACAAATACTGTATTTTAAGAAATATATGCAGTAACTTACTGTATACAATGTAATACAGTAAATTACTGTTTGTATTACAGTATTATACTGTAATTATGTTTTGCAGTAAGTTAGTGTGAAAGAAAGCAACAACTTACTTGAATTTAACAATAAAAAACAAATACAGTGCATGCTAATTACTAAGATAACAAAAGTGGTCATAGTTATGGGTACGGTACTGAAAGCGTGCTCAGTTGAAATTATGAACATAATTGGGTCACCCCAAATGATTACATATTCAAAGGATTATTCCATTAAGTTTGAGCACGATGTCTTAACAAATTAGATTATCTATGAAATATCAATCAACTCATTGACAACATGCACCTCAACTTTTGGTCGAGGGCACCATAACTAAAGCAACATCCTTTGCATACATATACGGTCACAAAGTCGAATAGACGCATCTGATGAGATCATTCCAATGCCTACTTCAATGCAATGATAAATCACAAAGCTAAAATGGCCGTATATGTTTCATACACCAGAAAATGTTCATTATAACAAGCCGTTCGTTTATCATTACCGTCCGTCTCATATTTTCCCGCCGCATCGATCTTTAAGTATATTTATTTCCATGTCCTGAAATATATTATTTTTTAAATGGAAAAAAAAAATATTAATGATGGCGGCCATGTGGGATGATATTTTCGACATATTTCTTCTAAATTCCTGCCTTTCTTCGAGGAAGAAAGTTTATTTTATTCCACATCAGACAACTATTCTGCTAGTTTATCATGCAGTTTCTGCAAAGAAAACACATGAATGAAAACAAAATCGAAAAATGACCGAAAAATCGACCCAAAAATGTCTGTTTTGAAGATGACGTCAGTGTGACATCAACAAAAAGGCGGCCATCTTGATTTTTTTTAAACATTCTGGTAAAGCTTGACCCTTAAGGATTTGGTGTGGTAACTTTCAACCCGCTAGATCAAGGGTTAAGACAAATATTTAGGGAGAAGCCCCCCCCCCCCTTCCCAACATACAACTGAACGAACAGACAAATACAGGTGCGGAGGTTAACAATGTTCTGGCTATGAGTATCCCCGATCATATGTTTTCTATGGGAACTATGGATGGACACCTATCTTCAAGATATGGAGAAGAATGTCCTAACTGGGATAAAATTTAGGACACTCTTAGCCACAAGACACTCTTAGCTACCAGACACTCTCATCCACCACACCTGAACCGCGCATGTACCGTGGGCAAAACAAGTGTTGACAGCAGTGAATTCGGAGACCAGGACTCACCCATCTGATCGAGAACGGACCTCTTGTATCGATATTAGAACTAAGCATATTCAACCATTAAAAGAGTCTACAGCATTCTCGAGTACAGGTATAGGCCTATATTTTCCCCAGCATTCACAACAGGTTCAAGCGATTGAAGTCATTAACAAGTCATTATAAATGTTAATCACGAACTGGAGGTAATTGTTGTTTTTTTATGTTTTTTTTTAGTAAATTGCCCACGATCCATTTGCCTCAGAAAATAATATCATTGTTAAGCTGATCTAAAATAACTTACCTTGTATGACCGATAGCACCTGCACCTATCACCAAACTGTGCCTGGTCAGTGAATGAGGTTATTTTATAAAGTAGGTTTAATAAGTGAAGGTGGCATCTTGTACTAATCCAACCACTTCAACCAGTCTATTTTTCTGTCACGACATGAGTAGAGTGCACGTCTTTACATCAACCTACTCTGAGTGACAGGTGGGATTACATTGAATTGGCGTGTGTGTTCGAATTGACCAATTTAACTATAACATGTAGCAACTACTAATGTTGATACTCTAAAACAATCAACTGGAATGTATTGTTTCCAAACGGATGTCAAATTACAGCTGTGTAATTCTAGAAATTCCGGGACGACGACGTGGACTTAATGTAACGTCCGAAATGATTGGTTTGAGGCTGTTCCATAAAGTATACATTTCCGTTCGCAGTGAGTTATCGGGTACATTTTGACGGAATATTTCCACTGCACAGAACTCGTGAAGCTTCCGTGTTCTACGTTTCAAAGTTCTAAGATCGCCGGCGAGCATTTCGGTGAAAGTATCTTGAACTAAATTTACAGCTGTCAAATTCGGCGCACACGAGAGCTATCATCTGAACCAACGGCTTCAATTGCTTGTTGTCTCAGGGGTCTAGCTCTCGTGTGGTTTCAGCGCACATGTTGGGCAAAAGGTTCATTGAGCTGATTTCAGTTCCCGCGAAACACCTTCAAGATCATGTGATCTCTATAATATGACCGGGCTCGCGTAAGAATAACCATTTCGAACAGTCGTACGTTCAAATCACGTGAAAATAAGATGCGTTTTATTGACCTGTCGAACAAAATGGCTGAGCTGTTAGCTGACGTTTGTCGCACACGGCGATGATTTCACCTCGAGAGGCAGAACTACATGTATCAATGAAGTTTGACATCTTTCTCCGGGCTTCGCCAGGCGAGAATCTTAACACGAAAACTGTCCGCACACCAGAGCTAGCACCAACAGGCAATTGAAGTCGTTGGCTCAGCTGAAGGTTGTCGTGTGCTCTGGGCTTTACTTCTATAACTTCTATTAAATCTGTTTCTCCAGTACATGCATATGAAGTATAGCTAAGTTAATTGCCGGTAAACGGTCCGAATCGGTTACCTACAGTTTTTTCTGGTGGAATTTCAATTTCGTCGTTGGCGTAGCGTGCGAACTTTTGCAGAATCAAATAAGTATATACATGTAGGCCTAATTTGGAAAAAAACGAACGCTCATCAAATGTTTACTAACTGGATATCCCACTGACTCGTCAAAAGTCCGAGTCAATCGAGTAGATTGGACACCGGCGCATATGGAGTTAGTCAAATGCAGTCCCTATTGACGTTCGGAACTTGGAGAACAAGCGATAGTTTGTCGGATGGATCGTTGGTATTCAAATAAATCATTAATCCACATTGTGAAGACAAGTGACGAAGACTTGTTGAATATTCAGACCGTAACAAAGTAAATATAATTTAACTCTGATTACAATAATCCGTGACCTGCGCCGTTTTTAACCCCTCCCTCCCCATAATAACAGGGGCGGGTCAGTTTTTAACCCCTCCCTCCCCATAATAACAGGGGCGGGTCAGTTTTTAACCCCTCCCTCCCCATAATAACAGGGGCGGGTCAGTTTTTAACCCCCCCCCCCCCATAATAACTGGTGTAAATATGATACTCATGGATCAGATTATCATCAACAGGATCCTTATACTTACATTTATGATGATATTGACAACTTCAGGTCGAAAATAAAAAAAATATGTATATTTTCTAGGCTAAAGTGATAAGAAAGAAGGTGAACTGACGAAGCGCTATGCGAGCCGCGTCTCAGTAGGCCACACCTGTCGAGGCTATCAGCGCAGTTCTTTGTTAAAGGATTAACTTGAATTTTGTGCGAGTGGAGGATTGGACTCACCTGTATCTCAGCTGACTGTATTATGGAAACCCAGTCAACCTTAGATCAAGTATTATATCATATTATATCCATGGTCAAATCAGCTGTGTGTAAACTCTATGATTCGCGATTTTTCCTTCAAGGGACTTGGTCTACAGGTTATGATAGGTATTGAGTGAAATATGTATATAATCCAACTGGGTTTATCTTCTTTGTTATGAGTTAAGTCATCTCACACCTGTCATCTATCTTGTTTGAATTCTGATATAAGTGACAGTTGATCTCAAGCAGATGTTCGGACCCCCTCCCCTGCCTATTTACAGATACCTGTACGGAGACCTGTAAACAAATGTTTGACTGATTGCAGAGCTTATAACTCCGTGAGACATCCTGTATATCTGTAGCAATATGAACAATGTCTAATGTGACCGTTACATTTTGTTCTTATTTCGCTTGTGTGGCTTTCTAAAATAGTTTCTCATAACTCTGAAATGGAGTGGCGCATAATTATGTGTATCGCTATCCTACGAAGTATGATGCCGATATTGGAATCAACATACGATATGGGAACCCTGCCTCGTGTACACACATTATTCTCGAAAACCAATTTGTGTATAGAATCCTAGCAAATTTTTTTAGATGGGCGTATAACTCCTCAAGTAAAGGTTGAAAAAAATGGTGTTTTAGAATTGTTAGCGAGCTGACAGCTTTTGAGTTCCCATGTATTTCCATAGCAATATTAATGTTCAATACGGTAAAAGATTCGTCAGTAGATAGAATAGAAATGATACGATGAGTTTCTGTTGAATGGAAAGTTGATATTAACAAAGATGATGATATTGTAAATTTAAAACAGTATTGTGTAGAAAACTATGTCACAAATTTATTTAATGGAAAGCATAAGTCTGACGTTGATCATTTGAATTCTATTTGCTTTGACATCGAAATAATTCGAGCTAATGCCAAAACCTGTTTTAAAGTATTAGAACGACGCAGTTGATTACTGCTGAATTCATTTATGATTATGTTAGTAGTATATAATGCGTAAATTGAGGCTATTTTATGATTGTGTTTTTATAGTGCTATCCTGATTTTGTACTTGTTATCATTTTATCTGTTTTAAGTGATAAATGTCTCTCGTAACTCTGTAAGAGTGGCGTCTATATACACTCTTACTGTATAAGATAATACATATTTGCATACTGTGAAAAGATGGTGAGACTTAAATAAAATATATCATCTCATATATCGTCTTGATTCAAATGATGCAGAAGAGAGGTTTAGTATTTTGGAACGGCAGTGTATTGTAAAACGTTACGGAAAAGAGAGGGGAAATATTTTACCGGAAGTTATGAAGTCGAAATCCGAAAATCTACGCAGTTAAATCGATTATAGCCCGAGCTGCGCATTGCCGAAGTTAATGTGCGTGCAAAATGCCGAACGGGATACGAAAATCGCCTCGGACGACGTTTACGTCTGAGACAGCTATCGGCATCTACTGTTTGCGACATTGTAATTACTTCGAGGTAAAGAGGTTCCGAACAATCGCCAGAAGGTCGATGAGAGTCATGGGCATGTACTCTTCACAATAAAGTTTTTTTCTGATTCAGATATTTCTGTTTCTGTTCCGTGTTGTATTTTATCAAGCATAAGTGGGTAAGCAGCATCTAGTGAATAAGCAGCGAGATATTGGTTTACACAATATATTTATTTTTTCAAAGGAAACTGGGCAGACAAGCCTAAAATTAACGCCTCTCCCAGACAACAATTTAAAAGTACAAACGGTCAGTGGAATCAAAAATAAAACGTTGGATTAACTTAACGAACATTATTCATGATAATCAGAAATGAAATAAATTTGTAATAATATATGAAAAAGGGAAGAAAAACATTTGTATACAAATACATGAGGTAAACGATCTGATATATACAATTTGATGTTCTTAGAATTAATAATATATATATTTCTGCGAATTATTAGACCATATACAAAAGTCAAGTGTACTATTACTATTATATATACTTTGTAACATAGGAAATATGCTCACATAAGTTCCATTGGAATAGTTAGTAGACTTAAATAATTAATATTTTAATATATATATACCATTTAGGTTTCCGAATAAAAGGGTTTCGATATCATTTGTTAATTGAATTATTTTGTTTCTAATTGGTGTATAACGTGGACCGAGATATTAGTGTGACACCAAAGATTAATATCCTTCAGTTTCACCAGTACGATTTACCGATATACAACAAGAAAAATAACTCACACAGAAGATTGTAAGTGAACTGTGTTGATGGAGACTACCAAAGGGAAAAGTCGGATCTGTTTTGTTGATATCATATTGTAACATCGTTGCACTCTCATTGTTTTCAATTATCGGAATCTGTGATGTATTAGATGTGTTTTAAACAACGAAGAGGTCGTTACAACATCGACAACAACATTATGGGCCAAAACTGAACTTTGAGAGAAAAGTGGGCCATATTATCTACAATAATTTATACATATGATCAACTCGGATTTTTATTTTAAAGTTGCATTTTACTGAAAGGCTTTCAATCTAAAAGAAGCATCTGTAGCAAAAATGTGCATTTGCCAAGAACCAAAATTTATCCTGAAAAGTTTATAAATTAATTCAGGGATTGTTCTTTCAGAGAAAATGTATACTCAATAAAACTCTTCTACGTACTGAGCAGATTTAAAATGCGCATTCATGATTCTGTCAAGAAATTTAATGATTCCGACAAGGACTTTTTTCAATACCGAACGCTTCACATTTTAGAAGTACCTTCGAAAATACACAACTGACGTTGTAGAGGAAGCATATTTGATATATAGCTGTACACGTAGTAATAGAGAAAATGTATTTGAAGTCCAATTGTCCTTTGATCTTTAACTGTTGTTTTTTTGAACGTATCTCTCCTTAATGGAAGAGGTGGGGGGAGGGGTGGGGGGTTGTGGAGGTGAATGTTAAACAATAAGGCCTATATAACAGCGATAAATACACGGTGCACTCCAGTTTGAAGAACGCCGGCGTCAGTTTCTCAAAGGTGTTTTCGTTTAACCAGTGATCGTATTATACATGTTACTACTCATGCTGATGCGTTCGAAGTTGCCCGACAGGAAAACTTACAACAGGCATACATCTAAATACTACCTCAAATCAGAAAAACAGTCCCTACTGTCTATGAAAGATGTAGCCTGCTGTCGCTTGAAATGAAAGGTGACCCAACGCATAGGTCCATCATGAAGACTAATCGTCACCTGGAAGATTGCATTGGGCTACCGCCCACTGAGGCGCTGTAAAATGCTGTCAAATGCGCAAACAGCTGTTCCATGAACTTGTGCCGTTCCACGACGCTTAGGACAAACGGACAAGAGCGACCATGGCCGAACATTGACACAACACCAAATGGCGCCTTTTGATTGGACAAGAGCAACAGTGAATACGTCTGACGGACAAAAGCGAACATGCGTCAACACAGATGCAACACTAAATGGCGGTTTCCGAATTGGCAAAACCAGTCTACCATACTTGAATTGTAAACACGCCCAAATGCGCCTCCTCCAGCGGGGGTGTGGTGTCATGGTGGAGGAAATGAACTACATGGAAACTTGTGAACTTTGTGGAACTTTCTTTCTCTTTTTCATCCGATTGCTTCAGGATTGTCCGACGACGGTTAGGACAAACGGACAAGAACGACCATGGCCGAAGTTTGACACAACACCAAATTGAGGCTTCTGGTTGGACAAGAGCAGTGGGAAATACGTCTAACGGACAAGAGTGAACATGCCTGAAGACAGACGCAGCAACAAATGGCGGCATCTGATTGGAAGATGTGTCTGATTCAGACCATACTTGAAATTCAGACCATACTTGAATTGTAACTACACTCAACACAGCTCCCCAAGCGTGGGTGTGATATGATGGAGGGGATAATAAACTTTCTGAAAACGTGTGATCGTGCTGGTCGTTTTTTCTCTTTTTCATCTGAATGCATCAAAACATTAAGACATTAAGGTATATTCGTAGATGTATGTGCAGGTGCTGTTACTCCCCAGAGTTAGGGCGTCAATGCTACAAGGCCGACCTAACTCACTCACTCGTAACTCATTCACTCACTTCTTCACTCACCCACAGGTAACTCTGCTAGGGGTCAGGCGGAATTGTATTACCCCCCCCCCCTCCCCCAACACACATGCGCCTCTTAACCCCATTCGGAATCCACTTGATAAGAGCTTCAAGAAGATATGCTGCCCATTTGGACCAAGGATGGTCCACCTAGACTCTAAATCGTCCACACAAATCCACTTTTCACTATTCCACAACTGCGCATGCGCAGATTAACCTCACTTTCACAAATACAACGACTCCGCCCTGACTCTACCCCACGAGCGCTTCGGAATGAGATGTTCCACCTCTAACTCAAATCGTTCACCCAAACGTTGATTTTCAACTAACGGGTCCGAGACCCCACATCGCACGCTACTCAAAAACTCCCACCTCAAATGAACTTTTTATACTGCAGCTCGTCTACTCATGTGCAGATTGACAGCAGTTCCACTAACAACTACCCCAGTCTAACTGTACCCCATGATCGCTTCATTATTGCACCTCACACGGCCCATTTTTTTTCCGACAGGTGGCACAACCAGATCTCCCAACAGGATAAAGGTGTAAATTAAGACATATTGAAATACTTGTGTAGTTATCGCCCAAGGGCGGATCCAGTCAAAATTCATAAGGGGGGAGGGTCGAGTATCACAGCCCTACAGGCGAGGGTCCAGGGGCCGCCTAGGCCCCGGAAGCTCCGGGGTCCTAGATCGCCGAAGATGCGTTCTGAGCGTTTTCCCGGGTATAAAACTGATCATAATGTATGCAGATTTATGGTTCTATTTTCACGATTTTCCCGCAATTATAAGCACGCATCGATATTGAAAAAAGCGCACCTCATGCCTGCATCCATTTGACTTTCTAGTTATATTTAAAACATACAAAATGATGGCATTTAGTTCATGGAAGGGAAGGGAAGCCAATATGCCTACCTATACGGTTCATTCACAAAAAGATATAACAAGGAAATCCTCACAGCCCAACAGGCGAGGTTCCAGGGTCCGCCTAGGCCCCGGAAGCTCCGAATTCCTAGATTTCCGGAGATGCATTCTAAGCATTTTCCAGGAAATAAATTCGAACATAATGTATGCAGATTTATGGTTCTAGTTTCACGTTTGTTTCGCATTTATAAGCACGCATCGATATTGAAAAAACATACTTCATGCCTGAATCCATTTGACTTACAAGTCCATTTGACCGTACATCATGGAACATTAGAACCAATATGATACCGATTCCTTTACACAAAGCTAAAATACGCGATCCTCATTGCCTGACAGGCGAGGGTCCAGGGGCCGCCTAGGCCCCGGAAGCTCCGGGGTTCCAAGTTGCGGGAGATGCATTTTACGCGTTTTGCAGGAAATAAATCTGAACACAATGTAGGTTGATTTATTGTTCTATTTTCACATTTTTTTCGCATAAACACGCATCGACATTGAAGAATATGCCCGACTCCATTTGACTTCCTGAGTTAACACAAACAAAACAGGCCTATAACACACCACTACACGTGTAGTGCTCGCGGCGATAATATCTGATTTTAGATACATATTGAAACTTAAATAATACACTCACAAACTACATGAATAGATGATGGTCTGTTTAAGTGAGTGAGTGAATAGGGTTTAACGTCGCTTTCAACATTTTGACACCCCACTCAGTCACATTATACTGACACCGAGCGAACCAGTCCTTGTTCTATCCTCTTAATGCTGAGCGTAAGCTGGTCTGTTTAATACACATATAGGTACTCTAATTACATAATCCACATTCATTTACTTTACGTATCATTTCAAGACATTATTTCTACGTGGAATCCCAGGGTTCGCTGATCCCTCCAATTTTTTATGGCGGGAGTCCGGACCCCCCCCTGCTTCCGCCCTTGTCGCCCCCTGATTTACTTTCAGACCGACTTGTCCTGATAGGTTAAAGGGCATTTAAGGCCTGAACAATCTCGGGTCCATGACCGGAAGTGACCTTTGTCCTCTGTGCATCACGTTATCCGGTATTGTGCGCAAGCACAGGAGCCAACAATCACTTCCGGTCACTGGTGACATTGTTTTCTATGGTACTTCTTTACTGTGTTGGCACTATTGTCTTTAGAATATCAAACCGGGTGTACCGACCTACCCCCTCCACGGGATGTTCCAGGAGTAGTGTTTGATTGGTCAACCGATAGTCCCGGTTCATAGTTAGAGTACATACGTTGTATCAATACCTTCTAGGATAATCACTAATGTGGATAACGTGCATGATAGCAGGAAATATTGGGGTACAGTGTGAGATGAGGTACAGTGGGAGACATGGGGTACAGTGGATGACATGGGGTACAGTGGAGGACATGGGGTACAGTGGGACATGGGGTACAGTGGGAGACATGGGTTACAGTGGATGACATGGGGTACAGTGGAGGACATGGGGTACAGTGGATGACATGGGGTACAGTGGAGGACATGGGGTACAGTGGGACATGGGGTACAGTGGGAGACATTGGGTACAGTGGATGACATGGGGTACAGTGGCGGTCATGGGGAACAGTGGGACATGGGGTACAGTGGGACATGGGGTACAGTGGAGGACATGGGGTACAGTGGAGGAACATGAGGTACAGTGGGACATGGGGTACAGTGGGGGACATGGGGTACAGTGGGGGACATGAGGTACAGTGGGACATGGGGTACAGTGGGGGACATGGGGTACAGTGGAGGGCATGGAGTACAGTGGAGGAACATGAGGTACAGTGGGACATGGGGTACAGTGGGGGACATGGGGTACAGTGGAGGGCATGGAGTACAATGGAGGAACATGAGGTACAGTGGGACATGGGGTACAGTGGGAGACATGGGTTACAGTGGATGACATGGGGTACAGTGGAAGACATGGGGTACAGTGGGACATGGGGTACAGTGGGACATGGGGTACAGTGGAGGACATGGAGTACAGTGGGGGAACATGAGGTACAGTGGGACATGGGGTACAGTGGGAGACATGGGGTACAGTGGAAGACATGGGGTACAGTGGAAGACATGGGGAACAGTGGGACATGGGGTACAGTGGGGGACATGGGGTAAAGTGGAGGACATGGGTACAGTGGGGGGACATGAGATACAGTGGGGCATGGGGTACTGTGGGAGACATGGGGTACAGTGGGGGAAATGGGGTAGAGTGGGACATGGGGTAGAGTGGGACATGGGGTACTGTGGGAGACATGGGGTACAGCGGGGGGACATGGGGTACAGTGGGGGACATGAGGTACAGTGGGAGACATGTGGTACAGTGGAGGACATGAGGTACAGTGGGGGACATGGGGTACAGTGGGACATGGGATACAGTGGGAGACATGGGGTACAGTGGTGGGACATGCGGTACAGTGGGGAACATGAGATACAGTGGAGCATGGGGTACAGTGGGAGACATGGGGTACGGTGGAGGACATGAGGTACAGTGGGGGGACATGAGGTACACTGGGACATGGGGTACAGTGGGAGACATGGGGAACAGTGGGGGGACATGGGGTACAGTGGAGAACATGGGGTACAGTGAGGGGTCATGGGGTACAGTGGGGGACATGAGGTACAGTGGAGGACATGAGGTACAGTGGGGACATGGGGTACAGTGGGAGACATGGGGTACAGTGGGGGACATGGGGTACAATGGGGGGACAGGAAGTACAGTGGGACATGGGATACAGTGAGGGACATGGGGTACAGTGGAGGACATGAGGTACAGTGGGGGGACATGCGGTACAGTGAGACATGAGGTACCGTGCGAGACATGGGGAACAGTGGTGGGGGCATGGGGTATAGTGGGAGACATGGGGTACAGTGGGGGGACATGGGGTACAATGGGGGGGACAGGAAGTACAGTGGGACATGGGATACAGTGAGAGACATGGGGAACAGTGGAGGACATGAGGTACAGCGGGGGGACATGCTGTACAGTGAGACATGAGGTACCGTGGGAGACATGGGGAACAATGGGGGGGGCATGGGATATAATGGGGGGCATGAGGTACAGTGGGACATGGGGTACAGTGGGAGACATGGGATACAGTGGAGGACATGAGGTACAGTGGGGAACATGGGGTACAGTGGGGGACATGGGGTACAGTGGTAGGACATGGGGTACAGTGGGGAACATGGGGTACAGTGGGACATGGGATACACTGAGAGACATGGGGTACAGTGGAGGGCATGAGGTACAGCGGGGGACATGGGGTACAATGGGAGACATGGGGTACAGTGGGGGGACATGGGGTACAATGGGGGGACATGAAGTACAGTGGGACATGGATGGGAAGTGAGGGAACATGGGGTACAGTGGAGGACATGGGGTATTTCCGGGGGACATGCGGTACAGTGAGGTACCGTGGGAGACATGGGGAACAATGGGGGGGGGGCATGGGGTATAGTGGGGGGCATGAGGTACAGTGGGGCATGGGGTACAGTGGGAGACATGGGGTACAGTGGAGGACATGAGGTACAGTGGGGAACATGGGGTACAGTGGGGGACATGGGGTACAGTGGGGGACATGGGGTACAGTGGGACATGGGATACAGTGGGAGACATGGGGTACAATGGAGGACATGAGGTACAGTGGGGGGAGATGAGGTACACTGGGACATGGGGTACAGTGGGAGACATGGGGTACAGTGGGGGGACATGGGGTACAGTGGGTGGACATGAAGTACAGTGGGACATGGGGTACAGTTAGAGACATGGGGTACAGTGGAGGACATGAGGTACAGTGGGGGGACATGAGGTACAGTGAGACATGAGGTACAGTGGGAGGCATGGGGGACAGTGGAGGGGCATGGGGTATAGTGGGGGGACATGAGTTACAGTGGGACATGGGGTACTGTGGGAGACATGGGGTACAGTGGAGGACATGAGGTACAGTGGGGGACATGGGGTACAGTGGGGGACATGGGGTACAGTGGGGGACATGGGGTACAGTGGGAGACATGGGGTACAGTGTAGGACATGGGGGACATGGTGTACAATGGGACATGAGGCACAGAGGGACATGGGGTACAGTGGGAAGACATGGGGTACAGTGGGGGACATGGGGAACAGTGGGACATGGAGGCAGTGGGACATGAGGCACAGTGGGACATGGGGTACAGTGCGACGTGGGGTACAGTGGGGGGGGGGCACGGGGTATAGTGGCACATGGGGTACACTGATGGGGCACAACACCATACAACACCTACATTGTCTATAAGTAAAAACTATCAGTGGTACAAAATTAGGGGCAATAAACTCTTCTTGAACAGTCCAAGTAAATTTTCAGGACCGATAATACTTTGTTTTCTTTGGTACACGGGATGTTCAAGGAGTAGTATTTGACTGGTCAACAGATAGTCCCACTCAGTTTGTTCTCATGAACAACACGTGTTTATTTTTTAAATTTACAAGCACACCACGATAACTTTCATGGCTTTTCACATTTGCTTTTGTGTCCTTATCAAGATTACATTTAGGGCATTCCACCAGTGCTTGCTCTCAAATGTCCAGCAAGACCACATTATAAAGAATTCATATGACTCTATATCATTGTTTGTTCGCAAATGCTTCCCAACATTATACTTATGTGCACATACCTGATGTCATATAGAGAACATTTGTATGGCTTTTCATGAGTTTGTATCAAGATCTTCGCCAGGTGTCTTCCCATATGTCGTTCAAGTTTCGAGCCGTACAAATATTCACACAGGGGGGCATTTATATGACTTTTCGCCTGTATGGGTTCTCATATGTGCGACAAGAGAACCGCTTCGAGCAAAACTGTGATCACACAAAGAGCAGCTATATGGCTTTTCCCCAGTCTGTATTCTCATGTGTCCACCCAGACTACCTTTTTGGGCAGTACTAAACTCACACAGGGGGCATTTGTATGGCTTTTTCACCAGTGTGTGTTCTCATATGTCCACCCAGATTACCTTTTTGAGCAGTACTAAAATCACACTGGGGGCATTTGTATGGCTTTTCACCAGTGTGTGTTCTCATATGTACACCCAGACTACTTTTGTGAGCAGTACTAAAATCACACTGGGGGCATTTGTATGGCTTTTCACCAGTGTGTGTTCTCATATGTCCACCCAGACTACCTTTTTGAGCAGTACTAAAATCACACTGGGGGCATTTGTATAGCTTTTCACCAGTGTGTGTTCTCATATGTCCACCCAGACTACCTTTTTGAGCAGTACTAAAATCACACTGGGGGCATTTGTATGGCTTTTCACCAGTGTGTGTTCTCATATGTCCACACAGACTACTTTTGTGAGCAGTATTAAAATCACATTGGGGGCATTTGTATGGCTTTTCACCAGTGTGTGTTCTCATATGTCCACCCAGACTACCTTTTTGAGCAGTACTAAAATCACACTGGGGGCATTTGTATAGCTTTTCGCCAGTGTGTGTTCTCATATGTCCACCCAGACTACTTTTTTGAGCAGTACTAAAATCACACTGGGGGCATTTGTATGGCTTTTCACCAGTGTGTGTTCTCATATGGCTGACAAGAGTACTGCCCGAAGCATACCTATTGTAACATAGAAAACATTTGTATGGCTTTTCCCCAGTGTGTGTTCTCATATGCGAGTAAAGATTACTGCTCAGCGCATACTTGGTGTGACATAAAGTACATTTGTATGGTTTTTCCCCGGTATGTATTCTCGTATGTGCTGCAAGATTACCTTTCTGCGCAGCACTATAATCACACTGGGTGCATTTGTATGGCTTTTCGCCGGTGTGGGTTCTCATATGTGCGACGAGAGAACCGCTTCCAGCAAACCTGTGATCACACAAATAGCAATTATATGGCTTTTCCTCAGTATGTACTCTCATATGTCTAGAAAGTTGACCTTTTCGATAAGCACTATACTCGCATAGGGGGCATTTGCATGGCTTTTCGCCAGTGTGTGCTAGCATATGCTGCTCAACTTCACTGCTGTGCGCATACCCTTTGTCACATAGAGTACATTTGTATGGCTTTTCACCAGTATGTTTTTTCATATGTTCATTCAGATTACCTTTTCGAGCAGTACAATAATCACATTGGGGGCATTTGTATGGCTTGTCACCAGTGTGTGTTCTCATATGCATGTCAAGAGTACCGCGCTGTGAATAACTGTTGTAACATAGAGAACATGTGTATGGGTTTACACCGGTGTGTGTTCTCATATGCTTGTCACGAGTGCTGCGTTGCGCATACCAGGTGTCACATAGAGTACATTTATATGGCTTTTCCCCGGTATGAGTTCTCATATGTCCACCCAGATTACCGATTCGAGCAGTACTATAATCACACTGGGTGCATTTGTATGGCTTTTCACCAGTGTGTGTTCTCATATGCCTGTCAAGAGTACTGACTTGTGCATACCTATTGTAACATAGAAAACATTTGTATGGCTTTCCCCCGGTATGAATTCTCATATGTCCACCCAGATTACCTTTTCGAGCAGTACTATAATCACACTGGCTGCATTTGTATGGCTTTTCACCAGTGTGTGTTCCCATATGCATGTCAAGAGTACTGACTTGTGCATACCTATTGTAACATAGAAAACATTTGTATGGCTTTTCACCAGTGTGTGTTCGCATATGCTTGCCAAGAGTACTGCTGTGTGCATATCTGGTGTCACGCAGAGTGCGATTGTGCGAATTTTTACCAGTGTGTTTTCTCCTATGTATAGCAAGTGTAAATCTGGATGCAGACCTATAATCACACTGTGCACATCTGTATGGCTTCTCCCCAGTGTGACTTCTCATATGGGAGATAAGATAATCGTGTTGTGTAGCCCTATACCAACAACGTGAACATTTGTATGCCATTATTCAAGTATGTGTGTTCTCATCTGTTTAAGGACATTACGTTTATAGGCAGGCTGATAATATTATGGTATTTTTTCCACCAGTTTATGTTATCAAATGATCCGAGAGGAAGATCTTTGTTGAGAATCTATCGTCACTTGTTCGTCTCTTGTTTTGTGTATTTTCTCATAATCCGGGTATCTGTACATTTGTCCACAACGTCGTCCTGCTTTATAGCTTTGGAAACCGACGTGACCTTCCCATTCTCTCTCTGATACTCTAAACACACGTCTCTCATTTAGGACTCCATACTCATTCGTCTTTAATTCAGCAGGTGCTCAGTTCTGATATACCTATACCGAGAATTCCTCTAAACTTCCCCTTGCTGACTGTAGCTGGGTTTCATAGACATCATAATCGACCTAAAAAGGAAAATTAAGAGCAACTGTAAATTGTAATTTCGGTCTGATATGTATTCGGGAAAAATAAGAAAACTTGTCCTCGATTCGTTTACCTCTCAATAAGAAATCTTGTCCTGAATAAGAAATACCAGAATTTATTTCAAATTCAATTAAATAACATGTCAGTAAAAGAAAATTTTAGGTCGGTGATGAAACAGAAAAACAAATACATGTATAACCTATTTTATAGAACAGACGTGACCACTAAAGTAATCTTTGGCGGGATTTAAACCCAATAGGTCTTGTTTTATCCCATAATAGAGACATAAAAATACATGTATCTAATAGCGGCGAATACAAACGTTATACGTTTTCATCTATATCTTCTCATGCATTTTTCATTGTTTGACATGAACAATATAATATGAAGATATATGCAGCGCAGTGCGCATCATGGCTAAACAAACGTTATACATATACAATGGACTGCATATACAACACTGGCACAACAAGCCAATCAGATGATCAGTAAATGACTTTTCACCTTTGACCTAAACACATTGACTTTGTATATTTTAGTATACGGAGCAGATCATTCAATTTACGGGGACTTTTTTTAATTTTCAGTGAATAGTAAGAGAAGTCCGTAGTTACCATTGACGTTACTTGTAGAGGATAGATGGAACTTCAGAAATGCGCCTGGACATTGAGCGAACGAAACGGATGAGGTATCTGTGATATGCATACATTTTTGAGCTAATAGGAAAGAACAAAACAATGAAATCTCGATCCTAATGTTCTGGATCCATGAAAAGAACACTCAATATACCACGATGTGTGAGAAACGAGTTGACCTTTGGATTGTTGAATGCTTGATCACAGAACGGCCACAGCCGCTATAGTTCCAGCACTTCCGGCCAGGTGACACATCTATATTTGTATCACGGAGAAGTCATGGTGCGAAATGAATGCCTGGGGTGGACTTTTCGGGGTCCAGGTGAGCCATCCGTGATCAAGATAGGCCGTGTATGATATCATTTTGCTGAGGTGGTTATTATTGGAAGTCACCTCAATATCACGGAAGTGACATCGTCACGGAAAGGGATGACATTACTTTGAATAATGTCATTACCGGAAGTAACGTCATCGTGCACATGTACGCTCACCTGGTGGAGTCGCCGGTACAGTTGTACACCATATAGTCTATAAACTTTAACGTCCTGACACCAGCCTAGGTGATGACGTCACCTCCACCGATGATGCGAATTCCGGGTATGACATGTCACATCACTTCCACCAAGGGTCGAGTGTCAATGGTCAAAACCCGAGGGTGTGACTAGAAGGTCGACAAGCGGGCCGTCAAGTTACGGAGTTAAGACGTAAAGATAGACCGTTCATGCGTAACGACGGGCGTCACTTCGACATCACGTGATCATTCATTATTTCACCAGGGTGTCAATGCTTTACGCTAGGCGTTGGTGGGCGGGCATTACTTTGTCACACTCAAAAAAGCAAGCGTATGAAAAAGACGCGCACAGTGGACATTCAATCGTCAACATGAGTTATACAAGCTCTGAGTGCGAATGCAAATTTACCGGACACTATAGTACAAACCTCCGAACCGCAGAACTATAGTACATGTACTGCAATATGGTGCAAGTAATTGGGTTAATTCTGCACTTTGAGGTAAAAAGCATGGAGCTTGGCACATTTATATTATTCGATCGGCTGCTTAAATTTTGCTATAGGCCCACTTGAAATTATTCCAAGGAGGTCATTGCGCTATAGGAAAATCTTAAAAGTTCCAAGATGGCTGCGTTAATGACATCACAGTGACGTCAGTATATATAAAGCGCATATTCACGCATATTTTTCCGGCGCTAACAATCGCCGCTAACAATAGTGTATTATTTAACATGACAGAGAGGTAGATTGTAGTAGGGAATGTGCATCTGGAACCTCTGGCCCAGCCGCTAACATTAGTGTATTATTTAACATGACAGAGAGGTAGATATGCCCGGAAATATTACGTCCGGTCATCTGCGGCTCTCTCCGGTAGAATATATAGCCTTTATCTGCCCTTCCGAAGCACCCATGAAATGCACAGGGTCCCCGACAATATTGCCATTTATTTGCCTATGTTAAATGACCAGTGGGGAACCCTCAGTTTCTCCATAGAGTGGGAGAATGGAAAAGGTCTCAGCAGTAATTGAAACCCGAGTCGCTTTATCTAGAGGCAGACACGTTATCCATTACACCACGAGTCATATGCTACAAACCAAGGTTGAAAATAGGATGTATATGTCTACCACTATCACTATATGGTACATACTGGCGCAGTGGCCAATGTTGAACCTAATGGGAAATTTACTCCTGGTCATTGCGGTATGGGTTGTGGGATCTTGTTTTCACGTCTCACCACGTAGAACACGATGGGTGTCCCGAAGCGATTGGTTGAATTTTTTTGAAAAAGTCACTGTGCGCATGCGTAGTGGGTAAATAGCTCTGGGTGGACGTTTTGAGTGTGCGAGGGTCCCTATTTGGCCGATTGGGTCGACTGAGGCATCACTGTGAAGCATACGTGGAGAAGCATCCGACGGGTTGGGTATGACGTGGAACTGACGTCATTCTGCGCATGAACAGTAGACAAAAGGGCATGGAAATAGACGTTTTGGGGCCGAGACGGGCCCATATTAGTCCGATTTGGCCGAGTGAGGTATCAATGTGAAGCATACGTGAGGGAGCATCCGACGGGGGGGGGGGGGGCTTTGACGTGGAACTGACGTTATCCTGCGCATGTGCAGTTGACAGGGGATATGGAAATAGACGTTTTGGGACGGAGGCTGGGCCCCTAGTGATCTGAATGGGTAGAGGGAGGTGTGAAAGTGAAGCGCTCCTGCAGGGTGAGCAAAGCATGGGTGAGTGTATGTAAAATTAGGAATTGTCCCGAAAATATAAAAAGCGGAACACGGACTTTACCCCTACAATAGGGGAAAACCCCTATCAAACATGTCCAAAACGGGTAATATCGGTCTCTGACTTATCGGGGTCTGCTGAGAGAGGTAGGATGGGATAACGGGTGCATGTAAAATTAGGATTTGTCCCGAAAATATAAAAAACGGAACACGGACTATACCCTTACAATAGGGAAAAACTCCTATCAACCATGACCAAAAAGCTAATATCGTTTCCCGGCATATCGGGGCCTGCCTATCAAGTCATGGGTGGATGCATGTAAATTGAGGATTTGTCCCGAAAATACAAAAAGCGGAACACGGACTTTACCCCAGAAATAGGGCCCGATTCGCACATTTGCATCTATACGGGAAAATATCTGTATGGGGTATAGGGGTGGCCATTTTTTGTGGATTTTATTATGGGTTGTGGGGTCTTGTTTTCTTCGTTTCACCACGCAAAACACGATGAGAAGGGTCTCGGAGCTAGGCGGTGAAATTTTTCGAAACGTTCACGCAGGTCTGGATAGGCCCATAGGCCTACTGCCTCAGTGAATAAGTCCATACTGGGCAATTCACACGTTCATTGCGATATGGGTTGTGGGATCTTGTTTTTCACGTCTCATCACGTAGATCACGATGGGCGGGGTCCCGAAGCTAAGCGGTGAATGTTTTTGAAAAAGTCACTGCGCGCATGCGTAGTGGGAAATAGTGCTTGGTGGACGTTTTGGAGTCAAGGTGAGCCCCTAGTGGTTCGATGGTGTCGTATGAGGTCTTATTTTGAAGCTCTCCTGGAGAAGCATCCGACTGGGCTAACGTATCGTCCGTTTCAATAGTCTGCGCATGCGTTGTCTGGACGTAGCCTAGAAAACAGGCATTTTGGTGGTGCGTGGGGGTGTGTTTGTGGTAGAGATGGACCACTATTGGCCCAAATGGGTCGTGCGAGGTGTCAAAGTGAAGCTTTTGCGGAATAGAGTCAGAATGGCGTGTTTTTTTGTTGTAAGTGGCGTCAATCTGCGCATGCGCAGTCGGGTGCAGAAAGTAAAGTGGTCGTTTTAGGGGAGCATGGGGTTGTGTTTGAGGTAGAGATGGACCACTATTGGTCCGAATGCGTCGTGGAAGGTGTCATTTTGTAGCTCTCGTGGTGCAGACCCCGATTTGAGGGATGGCCACAGCATTTCTGACGTCAACGGTGTCGTCATCAGTACGAGTAGTAGCGAAAGTACATGTATATATACTTTGTGCATGCCCATGTACATATACTCTGCGCATGTCCATGTATTCTTTGCATACCCCTGTACATGTACTATGTGCCTATACATGTACTATGTGCCTGTACATGTAATCTGTCCATATAAATATACTCTGCCAATGTACATGTTCCTTGTCCATGTACATGTACTCTTGCGAGAACAACACAGTATCCTGATAATATATATCACGGTGGCTGATATTTCACACATTTATCGTTGTGAATTGTTGATTGATTCTTAATTGTAAGAAATTACATTTAGCTTGACAGTATTTATATTCTTATTTTAGTCTTTCTCTTATTTTGATAACGATGATTACATTAACACCAAGAACGATATTTTTGCTGCCGTTCAATATCGGTCTGACGCTGATATGGAGCCGTGTTCAAGGTAATCGCCACAAACATTGGACAGAAATATTATAGAATACCTGTCCCGTATTATACAATATCTGTCCTGTATTATACCATATCTGTGTTGTATTATACAATATCTGTCCTGTATTATACCATATTTGTACTGTATTATACAATATTTGTCCTGTATTGTACCATATATGTCCTGTATTATGCGATATATGTGCTGTATTGTACAATATCTGTACTGTATTATACAATATTTGCCATGTATTATACAACATATGTGCCGTATTATACAATATCTGTCACGTATTAAACTATATCTGTCCTGTAGTATATAATATCAGTCCAGTATTATACCTTATGTGCTGTATTATACGATATCTGTCCTGTTTTGTATTATATGTCCTGTACTATATCATATATGTGCTGTATTAGACAATACCAGTCCTGTATTATTCAATATGTGTCCTGTATTATATAATATCTGTCCAGTATTATACCTTATCTGTGTTGTATTATACAATGTCTGTCCTGTATTGTTCGATATATGTCCTGTGCTATACCATGCGCTGTATTATAAAATATCTATCCTGTACTATACCACATGTGTGCTGTATTATACAATGTGTCCTGCATTATACAATATATGTCCAGTATTATACTTTATTTGTGCTGTGTTATACAATATATGTCCTGTATTATACAATATTTGTCCTGTATTATACCATAGATGTTCTGTATTATACCTTATCTGTGCTGTATAATACCATAGCTGTGATGTATTATACACTATCTGTCCTGTGTTATACCATATCTGTGCTGTATTATACAATATATGTCCTGTATTATACAATGTCTGTCCAGTATTATACCAAATCTGTGCTGTATTATACCTTATCTGTGAGTATTATACCATTATGTACCATATATTTCCTGTACTACACAATATATGTTCTGTATTATACAATATTTGTCTTATATTATACCATATCTGTCCTGCATTATACCAAATCTCTACCCCAAACACACACCCACGCACCGCCAAAATGTTTGCTTTCTATACTACGGCCAGAACATTGAAAACGGACGATACATTATTCCAGTCGAATTCTTCTCCACGAGAGCTTCAATATAAGACCTCATACGACACCATCGGACAAATAGGGGCTAACCTAGACCCCAAAACGTCCATCCAGCATTATTTACCCACTACGCATGTGCGCAGTGACTTTTTTTTAAAAAAATCACCGCTTAGCTTCCGGACCCCGCCCATCGTGTTCTACGTGGTGAAACGTGAAAAACAAGATCTCACAACTCATATCACAATGAACATGTGTGAATTCCCCAGTATGGACCTATCCACTGAGCCAGTAGGCGTATGGGCCTATCCAAACCTCCGTGAACTTTACGAAAAAATTCACCGCTTAGCTCCAAGACCCTTCTAATCGTGATTTACGTGGTGAGTTGAAGAAAACAAGACCCCACAACCCATAGTAAAATCCACAAAAAATGACCACCCCTATATCCCATACAGTCATTTTACTGTATAGATGCAAATGGGCGAATCAGGCCCTATTTTAGGGGTAAAGTCCGTGTTCCGCTTTTTATACCTTCGGGACAAATCCTCAGTTTACAATCACCCACCCATGACTTGATAGGCAAGCCCCAATGAGTTTTCCCCTATTGTAGGGGTCAAGTCCGTGTTCCGCTTTTTATATTTTCGGGACAAATCCTCATTTTACATGCACGCATTATCCCACCCTACCTCTCTCAGCAGATCCCGATAAGCCGGAGACTGATATTAGCCCTTTTGGTCATTGTTCATATGGGTTTTCCCCTATCTTAGGGGTAATGTCAGAGTTCCCTTTTTTTTTTTCGGGACAGATCCTAATTTTATCCCACCCTACCTCTCTCAGCAGACCCCGACAAGCCGGAGACCGATATTATCCCTTTTGGACATGGTTGATAGCGGTTTTCCCCTATTGTAGGGGTAAAGTCCGTGTTCCGCTTTTTATATTTTCGGGACAAATCCTAAGTTTACATACACCGTCCCAATACTTGCTCGCCCTGGAGGAGCCCTTCAGGGTCCAGACTTCTATTAAAATTTACATTGGCGACAATGTTAAAAACTGTTAACGTAATTGCATCTCCTCGATTCATTAATTAAGTCTCGACTTCCATATTTCGGCCAGAAGTACTTTAATTCAAGTACTACAACCAGACAGACTTCTTGACGGGGGTTGCCCATTGAAATTTTGAGTTATGCGCGCTCCTACAAATGACGTCATAATTTTGGCCTTTTTCTCTGATTTCAGAAAGCGGTGCACAGGCACCCAAATAGTCCCTCTTAGCAACTCCTTATTAGGCCTTGAGTTAAAATCAAACTCACAGCGGAACCAAACACATACCATACTCCAATCACCTACCACTGACCTTCAATTGTTCAACGCAACAGAGACTGGAAAAAATAATGAAAACAATTCACTTCTCTGGCAGAGATCGGCACTATTTTGAATAGTGGTCTGGTACTTTCACTTTGACACCTCCTTCGACCCAATCGGGCCACTAGGAACCCGCCTCGGTCCCAAAACGCCTACTTCCATACACTTTATCTACTGGGCATGCGTAGAATAACGTCAGTTCAACGTCACATCCCTCTCGTCGGATGCGCCCTCACGTATGCTTCACATTGATACCTCACTCGGTCCAATCGGACCACTAGGGGCCCCTCACGGCCCCAAACTGTCTATTTCCATACACTGTCTACTGCACATGGGCAGAAGGACGTCAGTTCCACCCCACACCCATCCCGTCGGATGCTTCTCTATATGCTTCACAATGATACCTCACTCGACCCAGTCAGCCCACTAGGGGCTACCTAGCGCCATTTATCCACTACGCATGCGCACAGCGACTTTTTCAAAACAAATTCAACCAATCGCTTCGTGACCCCGCCCATCGTGTTCTACGTGGTGATACGTGAAAAACAAGATCCCACAACCCATACCGCAATGACCAGGAGTAAATTTCCCATTAGATTCAACATTGGCCAGTGCCCCAGTATGGACCATACAGTGAAAGTCGTAGACATGTATATGCTATTTTCAACCTTGGTTTGTAGCATATGACTCGTGGTGTAATGGATAACGTGTCTGCCTCTAGATAAAGCGACCCGGGTTCAATTCCTGCTGGGACCTTTTCCATTCTTCCTCTGTATGGAGAAACTGAGGGTTCCGCACTGGCCATTTAACATAGGCAAATAAATGGCAATATTGTCGGAGACCCTGTGCATTCCATGGGTGCTTCAGATGGGCAGATAAAGGCTATATATTATCGCGGAGAGAGCTGAAGATGCCCGGACCTTATATTCCCGGACATATCTACCTCTCTGTCATGTTAAATAATACACTATTGTTAGCGGCGGGACTGGAGGTTCCAGATGCACATTCTCTACTACAAACTACCTCTCTGTCATGTTAAATAATACACTATTTGTTAGCGGCGATTGTTAGCGCCGGAAAAGTATGCGTGAATATCCGCTTTATATACTACTGTCATCACATTTTACAAATGCTTTTTGAGATCGATTGTTTTTCCCGATTTTCTATTTTTTTATTTATTTATGTTACTTTCTCTGAAAAAATACATAATAAATCAGAAAATAATTATTTGATGTGGATTAAGATAATTGTTTGCACTTTCATGTGTTACAAGGCAAACATTTTAAGAAAAATGAAGAAAACTTTTTATTCACAACCTTATGACCTCCATTTAGAATTTACTCATGATATTCTGCTTGTTCAAGGGGTATTGTCGTCGAGTTCATCTGTCCGTTGCCGCCATATATGCAGAACTACATTTTGAAAACAATTACTCATCTAGGTATAGGTCAGATGCATACCGAAAATGAGTGGCTGCGGTCCAAATTTCACGGAGTTATGTCCCTTTTCGGATGTGATAATATCTGATTTTGTAATTTCAATATGCATATGATCTATAACTAGCTGAATCAATCTCCAAAATTTTGTCACTCTATATACCTAACCCGGTTCTGCAGATATTGCGTTAATAAATTGACGAACGTACATGACGACGGCAAAAAACCTAGGCCATAATTGCCCGACAGGTAAAAAACTGTCAACTGAAACTTTACAGTCTAAGATATTGGGGTCATTTGAGCCAATTTGCAGATCCCTCCAAACAGAAGACCATGAGTAGGTTCAAAATGGAGGTAATAAAGGTATGTTTTCGTCGTTTTTCTTGAAATATTCGCTTTTTTGCGCATGAAAGTCCTCGCAATTATTTTAATTCATATCAAATAATTATTTCCCAATTTATTGTGTATTTTTTTCTGAGAAAATAGCATAAATATAAAATTTCCAAACTCTGACTGAAAAATCGACCCCCAAGAGCATTTTTATAATATGACGTCACTGATGTCATTAAGGCAGCCATCTTGAAACTTTTAAGATTTTCCTTTAGTGCTTGAGTCCAGTATAAGTCATAGAGTTTCAGCTCCCTAACCTTTGGATTAATAAAAATATTTAGGGGTTCCAAATGACCTCCTGATTTGTACATTACAATGGCAGCAATCTTAATCTTAATCAGCCGATCGAATTATATAAATGTGCCAAGTTTCATGCTTTTACCTCAAAGTGCAGAACCTTTTCACCATGTTGCCGTACTACTACGATATGATGTGACACAAGAAGAATATACATGGGAATGAAGACACCAAGACACCAGATGCCGCTATAGAAGCTGAGAGCATACCGGCTGATTCTGAGAGTCGACCGACTCCTACTGATGCAGACACTGCTGATAGTCTAACCAGTGATACAGGCAGCTTGCCCACTGATAGCCAGGCTACGTCTCACCCAGGGAATCACGTGTGAGTAGGAACCCACCTTTTGGGATCGTATTTTTGAATGAGGCTGGTAATATTCATGCTGAGGCAATCAAGGACGCGAGACAGAATAACTCACAACAGGCATACATCCAAATGCGCCCACACATAAACAACATTCATGTCTATGTATGACCAATCAAGCCTGTTGGCGCTTGAGATGAAAGGCGAGGCCACGCATAGGTTCATCATGAATATGAAGTGTAACTTGGAAGTGGATATGGATCTGCAGCACACAGAGGCCCTGGAAATCCGACCAAAATGCGCAAACAGCTATGCCAGGACATGTTGCCCAAAGAGGCTTAGGGGATGCGGCTAAGGGACAAGAGTGAACATGACCGAAGAGCAGCGGATACACGAACAAAGGAATACATGGATTGTGTTGGTCTTACTTCTTTCATCTGTCTGCATCATGACCTTGAGATATAACCTACAGACGCACCTAACACACACTCATGCGCCCGCCTCCACGTGCAAAACACCTCCTCTGTCCTTCTCCTCTCTCCTGCACACACACACACACACTTCCACGAAACACACATCTCTCTGCACCTCTTCCTCCTTACTCCTCTGCACTCACGCGATCACTCTCGCATGAACACATGCTACAAGGTAACTCAACCACGTTGCCAGGCCGAACATGACCCACATCTCCCCAAACGGGATCTTGTGCACTTCCAAAACTGCCCTGTTTCTACTACTCTTCGAGTGCACATGCGCGTATCACCCCCAGTCTGACTCCAGCCCACGATCATTCAAAATACTACCTACGACACATTTAGATCAAGGATGGTGCACCTATACCCGAAACGAGCTCCTGTGTATCCCCAAAACTGCCATCTTTCTCTAATACTTCCCGATCTCGCATGAGCAGAATGATGTGACCGGACAAAATCACGCCGATCGTAGTCTACATCACACGCTCTTGAAGATGATTTCCTGCAAGGCCCATTTGGGCCGCGGATAGAGTATATGCCGCCAAAATTCCCACCCAAAACTGCCTTTTTCTACTTTGCGCAAATTCAGGTGACTACCGGTACCGATAAAAACCATCCCACAAGGGCTTCAAAATAATAATCTGCGCGACCCATCTGGAACAATAATGGCTTATCCAGACCCAAATCGTCCCCGCAGTTCTTCCTGACGAGCGCGCATGCACATCATAACTTTCCCGCGAAAGTCAGTCCATGGCCCCGAGACCCTATCCAACGTATGCTACAACGTGAGCCAGATCGATTAAATACCCACAACCTATAGTTTGCTACACAATAAAAAATACCTACCTCGAAACGCCCTTTTCCACTCTTTTCCGTCTGACGTGATTGACGGAAGATCCAAAAAATTCATTTGGACCACGGATGACCCACCTATACCCTCAAAACGTACACCCCATGTCTTTCTTGCGAATGCGCATGCACACTATAATTTCCAGTGACAGTCAACCAATGGTCCCTAGACCATTTCCATCGTACTCCACAGCCTGAGACAAGAGTTATCAAAAAAATGTCATGGGTTCAGTACAGTCCGTTCTTTCTGAATTTTTGTCGACATTCAATGTAAAGTCGTTTCTTCCGGTTTTCTCCACAGAATCCAATTTCCGCATGCATCCGTGGCTACAGTTTGCCTGTCGAAGTATACATGTGACCTTATCACCGCGGCGGAAGTGGCCTATCATCGGTTTGTAATTTCGGATGGGTCACGTGGATGGACGTACCGGATTATAGCAGTCCTCATCTCTGGTCCTGCGGCCATGGGTTTAAGGGCAAAGGTCAATCGCTGTGGTTTACCCTTTTACTGCTACTTAAGATGAGAAAATGGTACCTGTGGAGGACAAAATGTGTTCAGCCCATAGTGAGGTTTATGGAGAAGGATGTATCCACTTTGTGTTTGGGGTAAGGTAGCCTGCTTATTAGTCCTGCTCTCATGGTGTAAAATACTGCGCTCTCTGCAACAGTTTTACCATTTAATTGTCTGAGTAGGGGGTAAGGGTAGCCTACCTCTTTTTACTCCACAGTAGTATATAAAGGTGAAATTCCTTATCATTTATGCAAATGAGGGGAAACTGGGGACCTCTCGTCCAATCAGAAGCCGTCAAAGCGATGACGTCATCGATGACGTCACAGAGCTCTCGTCCAATCAGAAGCCGTCAAATCTTCGGCAATCTCCGGTAATGTTCGGTCATCTCCGGCAATGTCCGACCCTCTCCGGGACAACAGATAGCCTTTATCGGCCCTTCCGAAGCATCCGACAATATCCCCGACAATATCGCCATCTATTTGCCCATGTTAAATGGCAAGTGGGGAACCATCGGTTTCACCCTACAATGAAAGGGTCCCAGTGGGAATTGAACCCGAGTCGTTTTATCAAGAGGCAGACACGTTATCCGTTAGGCTACGACTCATATCATACAAACCAACGTTGAAAATAGCCTATATATGTCTACTACCAATGTTAATGTATACGGGGAATACCTAAATAGACGTTTTGTAACCTAGGGGAGCCCCTAGTGGACCGATTGGGTCGAGTGAGGTATCAAAGTGAAGCATTCGTGAAGGGGCATCTGATGGGCTGGGGGTGGGGTTGAAATATCGGCATTCGGCGCATGCGCGTTGGTCAAAGTGTATGAAAATAGCCGTTTTGGAGCTAGGGGAGCCCCTAGAGGTCCGATTGCATCGAGTGAGGTATCATTGTAAAGCATACGCGAGGGAGCATCCGGCGGAATGGGTGAAACGTGAAAGTGACGTCATTCTGCGCATGCGCAGTAGACAAAGGGTATGGAAATAGGGTTTTTGGGGTCTAGAGGGGTCCCTAGAGGTCCGATTGAATCGAGTGAGGTATCAATATGAAGCCTATGTGAGGGAGCATCCGACTGGATGGGCGTAATGTGGAACTGACGTCATTCTGCGCATGCGCAGTAGACAAAGGGTATGGAAATAGCCGTTTCGGTGTCTAGGTGGGCCACTGGTGGGCCGATTGCATCAAGTGAGGTATCATTGTAAAGCATACGCGAGGGAGTATCCAGCGGAATGGCTGAAACGTCAAAGTGACGTCATTCTGCGCATGCGCAGTAGACAAAGTGTATGGAAATAGGGTTTTTGTGGTCTAGAGGGGCCACTATTCGTCCGATTGTGTCGAGTGAGGTATCATTGTAAAGCATACGTGAGGAAGCATCCAAATTAAGGGGTGACACGTGGAACTAACGTCATTCTGCGCATGCGCAGTAGACTATGAGAATGGCGATAAACGTTTTGGGGTCTAGGTGGACCACTAGTGGTCCGATGGAGTCGAGTGAGGTATCAATGCAATGCATACATGGAGGAGCATGCGCCTGGACTAGTGTGTTGTTTGTTGTCAACGTTCTGCGCATGCGCAGACAGGGAATTGTGGGAAAATGGTATGGAAATAGACGTTTTGGGGTCTAGGCGGACCACTAGTGGTCCGATTCCATCAAGTGAGGTATCATTGTAAAGCACACATGAGGGAGCATCCGCCTGGACTAGTGGCTCGGGCGTTGTCACCATTCTGCGCATGCGCAGACAGGGAATTGTGGGAAAAGGGTTTGGAAATAGACGTTTTGGGATCTAGGAGAGCCTTTAATGGGCCGATAGAGTCGTATGAGGTATCACTGTGAAGCATTCATAAAGGGGCATCCGCCTGGACTAGTGTGTTGTCCGTGTTCAATGGTCTGCGCATTCGCAGTCTGGCCGTAGTATAGAAAACAGGCATTTGGGGTGCTATGTGGGTGTATGTTTGGGATAGAGATGGACCGCTATGGGTTCGAATGGGTCGTGGAAGGTGTCAAAGTGAAGTAGAGTCAGAATGGCGTGTTTTTGAGTGCAAGTCGCGTCAATCTGCGCATGCGCAGTTGGTTGTAGTAAGTAAAGTGGCCATTTTGGGGGTGCGTGGAGGGGTGTTTGGGGTAGAGAGGGCTCATCCTTGGTCCGAATGCGTCCTGGGAGGTGTCATATTGTAGCTCTCGGGGTGTACATTCCGATTTGAGGGATGTTCGCTTCATCTGTGACGTCATCGGTACGAGTACTAGCGAAAGTGGACATTTTGGGGCAGTGAAGGAAGGTATTTGATGTTGAGAGGGACCATCCTTGGTCCGAATGCGTCGTGTGAGGTGTCATTTTGTAGCGCTTAGGGTGTAGATCCCGATTTGAGGGATGTTCACGTCATCTGTGACGTCATCGGTACGAGTAGTAGCGAAAGTGGACATTTTGGGGCAGTGAAGGAAGGTATTTGGTGTAGAGAGGGATCACCCTTGGTCCGAATGCGTCGTGTGAGGTGTCATTTTGTAGCGCTTAGGGTGTAGATCCCGATTTGAGGGATGTTCACGTCATCTGTGACGTCATTGATGACGTCATCGGTACGAGTAGTAGCGAAAGTGGACATTTTGGGGCAGTGAAGGAAGGTATTTGGTGTAGAGAGGGACCATCCTTGGTCCCAATGTGTCGTGTGAGGTGTCATCTTGTAGCTCTCTTGGTCAACGCTTCAACGCCCTGGTGAATTAGCCCAAAAGCTCTGATTTTCATGGAATTATCATTAATAAAGGGACGTCATTCTGCGCATGCGCAGTAGACAAAGTCTATGCAAATAGACGTTTTGTGGCCCAGAGGGCGCACTATTCCTTCGATTGGGTCGAGCGAGGTATCAGTGTAAAGCATACGTGAGGGAGCATCCGAAGTCAGGGGTGAGACGTGGAACTGACGTCATTCTGCGCATGCGCAATAGACGAAGTGTATGCCAATAGACGTTTTGGGGTCTAGGTGGACCACTAGTGGTCCGATGGAGTCGAGTGAGGTATCAATGCGATGCATACATGGAGGAGCATGCGCCAGGTTTAGTGTGGTGTTTGTATTCAACGTTCTGCGCATGCGCAGACAGGAAATTGTGGGAAAATGGAGACACTGTAGTATTTACTACATCAGTCTGGCCGTAGTATAGAAAGCAGGCATTTTGTGGATTGGTGAAGGTTTGTTGAGTGATTGAGGGATCATCCCTGGTCAAATGGACCGTCTGAGATATCAGTGTGTAGCTCTCGTGGGTCAGACTGGCTTGCTTTTATTGGAAGTCGCGCCAATCTGCGCATGCGCAGTTGGCCAGTGGGTTTTTCCCGTCGTGTAAAAGTATCGGACTTGGTCTGTCTCCTTATGCTGCAGTAAATAACCAAACGCCAGATTTAATTTGAAGGACGTAGGTTGGTCATTGAAGATGGCTTCGCGCATGTTCATTTCTATATTTTCAGACACCACCACCACCACCACCACCACACACAACACCACCACTTCCACCTCCTCCTCCTCTTCCTCCTCCTCCTCCTCCTCCTCCGGGCGTTAACGGGCGGAGGAGGAGGAGGGAGCCAATCTGCGCATGCGCAGTTGGCCAGTGGGTTTTTCCCGTCGTGTAAAAGTATCGGACTTGGTCTGTCTCCTTATGCTGCAGTAAATAACCAAACGCCAGATTTAATTTGAAGGACGTAGCTTGGTCATTGAAGATGGCTTCGCGCATGTTTATTCCTATATGTACAGACACCACCACCACCACACACAACACCACCACCACACACCACCACTTCCACCTCCTCCTCCTCCTCCTCCTCCTCCTCGTCCTCCTCCGGGCGGAGGAGGAGGAGGGAGCTCCCGTGTGTCAGAGCTCTTGGATCGGAGCTCTTGGAGCTCACAGCGTGCGGAGCTCAGAGCTTGGAAGTGACGTCATCGTTTTACATCCGTCTCTTCATCTTAAATCCGGGTTTTTTCCATGTTTACGCCCACGTGACCGGAACCGGAAGTTGTCACAAGACAGGTGGCGCCCCCCTGCGCCGCTCCGAAGTGACGTCATCGTACGCAGGCGCACTCACACACATACCTGGTGCATCCTGTACCCTATAATCCGTAGGGCATAGGGTACACCAGGGTGCGGGTGCACCAGGTATGTGTGTGTGTGCGCCTGCGTACGATGACGTCACTTCGGAGCAGCGCAGGGGGCGCCACCTGTCTTGTGACAACTTCCGGTTCCGGTCATTGGCCGGCATGGAAAACCGGATTATGAAGAAGACTGGATGACGTCATGGCAGCTCCGTTGTGAGCTCCAAGAGCTCTGACACACGGGAGCTCCCTCTTCCTCCTCCGCCCGTTAACGCCCGGAGGAGGAGGAGGAGGAGGAGGAGGAGGAAGAGGAGGAGGAGGTGGAAGTGGTGGTGTGTGGTGGTGGTGTTGTGTGTGGTGGTGGTGGTGGTGGTGGTGTCTGTACATATAGGAATGAACATGCGCGAAGCCATCTTCAATGACCAAGCTACGTCCTTCAAATTAAATCTGGCGTTTGGTTATTTACTGCAGCATAAGGAGACAGACCAAGTCCGATACTTTTACACGACGGGAAAAACCTACTGGCCAACTGCGCATGCGCAGATCGGCGCGACTTCCAATAAAAGCAAGCCAGTCTGGCCCACGAGAGCTACACACTGATATCTCACACGGTCCATTTGACCAGGGGTGATCCCTCAATCACTCAACAAACCTTCACCAATCCACAAGCTTTCTATACTTCGGCCAGACTGATGTAGTAAATACTACAGTGTCTCCATTTTGCCACAATTCTCTGTCTGCGCATGCGCAGAACGTTGAATACAAACAACACACTAGACCTGGCGCATGCTCCTCCATGTATGCATTGCATTGATACCTCACTCGACTCCATCGGACCACTAGTGGTCCACCTAGACTCCAAAACGTCTATTGCCATACACTTCGTCTATTGCGCATGCGCAGAATGACGTCAGTTCCACGTCTCACCCCTGACTTCGGATGCTCCCTCACGTATGCTTTACACTGATACCTCGCTCGACCCAATCGAAGGAATAGTGAGCCCTCTGGGCCACAAAACGTCTATTTGCATAGACTTTGTCTACTGCGCATGCGCAGACTGACGTCCCTTCATTAATGATAATTCCATGAAAACCAGAGCTTTTGGGCTAATTCACCAGGGCGTTGAAGCGTTGACCAAGAGAGCTACAAGATGACACCTCACACGACTCATTGGGACCAAGGATGGTCCCTCTCTACACCAAATACCTTCCTTCACTGCCCCAAAATGTCCACTTTCGCTACTACTCGTACGGATGACGTCATCAATGACGTCACAGATGACGTTAACATCCCTCAATTCGGGATCTACACCCTAAGCGCTACAAAATGACACCTCACACGATGCATTCGGACCAAGGATGGCCACAAAACGTCTATTTGCATAGACTTTGTCTACTGCGCATGCGCAGACTGACGTCCCTTCATTAATGATAATTCCATGAAAACCAGAGCTTTTGGGCTAATTCACCAGGGCGTTGAAGCGTTGACCAAGAGAGCTACAAGATGACACCTCACACGACTCATTGGGACCAAGGATGGTCCCTCTCTACACCAAATACCTTCCTTCACTGCCCCAAAATGTCCACTTTCGCTACTACTCGTACCGATGACGTCACCGATGACGTCACAGATGAAGCGAACATCCCTCCAATCGGAATGTACACCCCGAGAGCTACAATATGACACCTCCCAGGACGCATTCGTATCAAGGATGAGCCCTCTCTACCCCAAACACCCCTCCACGCACCCCCAAAATGGCCACTTTACTTAGTACAACCAACTGCGCATGCGCAGATTGACGCGATTTGCACTCAAAAACACGCCATTCTACCTCTACCCCACACAAGCTTCACTTTGACACCTTCCACGACCCATTCGAAGCCATAGCGGTCCATCTCTATCCCAAACATACACCCACATAGCACCCAAAATGCCTATTTTCTATACAACGGCCAGACTGCGCATGCGCAGACCATTGAACACGGACGAACCAGTAGCCCAGTGGGATGCTCCTTCACGAGCGCTTCAAAATAAGACTTCATACGACATCATCGGTTCATTAGGGGCTCACCTAGACCCCAAAACGTCCACCCCATATGGGGCTATAGCCTCATCGTAGTATAGGCCTATGGGCCTACCCAGGCCTCGGTGACTTTTTCCAAAAAATTCACCGTTTCGTGCCGGGACCCCTCCTATCATGTTCTAAATGACGAGACTAAGAAAATAAATCCAAACAGCCCATACTACAATGACCAGGAGTCAATTTCCCATTACGTTCAACATTGGCCAGTGGGCCAGTATGGGCCATAGACATGTATAGGATATTTTCAACGCTGGTTTGTATGATACGACTCGTAGCCTAACGGATAACGTGTCTGCCTCTTGATCGAGGAGACCCGAGTTCAATTCCCAGTAGGACCCTGTCGTTGTATAGTGTTTCGCTTTTATTTTATTTATTTATTTATTTATTTATTTATTTATTTAATTATTTATTTATTTATTTATTTATTTATTAATTAATTAATTGGGCTGCCTTAGATGCCAAAACGTCTATTTAGGTATTCCGCGTATACATTAACATTGGTAGTAGAGATATATAGGATATTTTCAACGCTGGTTTGTATGATACGACTCGTAGCCTAATGGATAACGTGTCTGCCTCTTGATCGATGAGACCCGGGTTCAATTCGCAGTAGGACCCTTTAGTTGTATAGTGTTTCGATTGATTGATGGATTGATTTATTTATTACTAGGGGCTCCCTTAGATGCCAAAATGTCTATTTAGGTATTCCGCGTATACATTAACATTGGTAGTAGACATATATAGGATATTTTCAACGCTGGTTTGTATGATACGACTCGTAGCCTAATGGATAACGTGTCTGCCTCTTGATAAAACGACCCGTGTTCAATTCCCACTGGGACACTTTCATTCTAGGGTGAAACCGAGGGTTCCCCACTTGCCATTTAACATGGTCAAATAGATGGGGATGTTGTCGGGGACCCTGTACAGGCCATTGATGCTTCGGAAGGGCAGATAAAGGCTATCTATTGTCCCGGAGATGGTCCGACATTGCCGGAGATGACCGAACATTACCGGATATTACCGAAGATTTGACGTCTTCTGATTGGACGAGAGCTCCGCATGCTCCGCAATGACGTCATCTCATTTGCGTAAATACTAAGGAAGTTAGCCTTTATATACTACTCAGGATTTGCCTCAAGATTGTTCGACTTGAATCAGTCAATTGCGTTTTCGGAGTCAATTTGTAAAATGTTTCTCACTGATTCAATGGATACTTCTTCGGCGTGTTCAGCGTGTTCGATGAAGTCGGATAGATCATTGGTAAATATGTTGAATAATATTGGTCCAAGTACTGATCCTTGAGGTACACCTTTGATGATCTCCATCCAGTCACTCACCACGGACACGGATGACAATTTGACCCGCTGTATCCGATTGTAGAGGTAGTCCGCGATAAACGCCGCAGCTGAATCACACAAATCGTAAGCCTTGAGCTTGGCGATTAACAACGAGTGTGACATGCTGTCAAAAGCTTTGGATAGGTCCATTAGAACTATACCGACACATTTGTTCTGATCTAAAGCTCTCTTCCAGTCTTCCAGAAGTCTGACAAGAACTGGCTGGCAGCTAAAGCCTTGGCGGAACGCTGATACATTGTCGTATAGTATACTGTTCATTAAGGACAGGAGCTGTTGGTGAATAAGCTTCTTGACAGTTTGGATATACATGTCAGTATACTGACAGGTCGATAATTTTTACAAACCATAGGACTGTCCTTTTTAAAGATGGGAACCACGTCTGCGAGCTTACATAGTGCTGGAAACTTCGATACTTGGATAGAAGAGTTGAATATGTGAGATAATGGCACAGAGAGACAATCTTTTTTTGCCATTTAAGCCTTTTAATATACGGTTTACGTCCTCTTCAGTTACACTATGGGAAGAGAATTGATCTCCATTCGAGACTGACTGACGTGACTGTTTAATTTTCAGAATATTTGGATGGTCAGAATGAATGGACACACATTTCTGTACATAAGGCACGGGCGAGTCTCGTTCTATCACTGGCTCCGTGCCTATGTTAGCAGCAATGTTGATGTAATAGTATTGAAGTCAAATGCCACCTCCTTTGGATCCGTTATGATACCATCATCACTCTGAATGAAGATAGCATCTTTGTCCACAGCACTGTCCTTACTGGAGATAAACGGCTTGATGGTTCTCCAAAAATGATCGATAAAACATCTGAAAAACTCAGAAATTAAAATTTGTTATCATGCGTTTCAATTCATTTAGACAAGGAACAGTTTTCATGTGGTTCGGTAGTTTGATTTCAAAGAATAGCTCCTTAGTAACGTATAGAGTTGATGCCATGTGTGTTCAGTTTTGGTACCACCAAATAATTTACTGCACGTAAATTGTAATTGATATTTTTAACGGTAAATAAGCTCTGAATGTATGAGGGACTTAAGCCGGTCAAAGACTTATATACTTCAGTGACTAACTGCCTTTGGCGATGTAATAGGAGAGTACAAAGACCAGATTTGGTCAACAATTATTCATATGTGGATGTATGGTCATTATAAACATAACGTAAGCCTCTCTCCTGTAGTTTTCCTAGCTTTGTTACATCAGACTTTTCACAGTTGAACCATACTAAAGAGCACTGAAGAAAATGGGATCTTACAAACGTTTTCAGGATTGTTAGTTTCACCTTGGTATTTAACATGCATGAGATTCTATTCAGGGCATTTAATAGTCTCGCCACCTTTTTACAGATTCCGGCTACATGGGTAGAGAAAGAAATCTGATGATCTAGTATGACAACCAAAAGTAAAACACTTTGTGAAATTTAGATGGATATAGAGGGACGCCTCGCATGTATTTATTTGAGTTTCACATTTGCCCTGACCAGTTTTGGAAAATGTATAATAATATCAATTCAAGGGTTTAGTCGGTACATGTAACTTCATACAGTGTATTAAGGCTGGGAGCGTATATCTACTAATTGAGTGGTAGCCAGGAAGCTGATCGAGGTATGCACTTGAGTGGTC
>JAVTVY010004616.1:0-41012 GCA_036873755.1 Hanleya hanleyi
TGACCCCGGCGCGCGCAAAGGGTTCCACCGCTCCGCGGTGGAAACCTTTACACTGCGCGCGCCGGGGTCAAAGGTCAGTTCCGGTGACCTTTAGCGACGTACACCAAACAGAAGCGAGTATTTAAAATCCGTCACAGAGCTCTCGTCCAATCAGAAGCGAGTATTTTGACAAGAGACACGGAAGAGCCCGAACATGATATCAGCTAGCGTGCTATAAAAGGGGAGCGGTCTGGCCGTTTCATCAGACACTCTGTCAACCACCAAGATGTTCACTTGTACTACGTGCTCGAAATCATTCACTCGTCTGCATGACTTGCGCCGCCATCAGGCTACCAAGCACGAAGGAACCGCCCGGTATAACTGTACGATATGTACACTGTCGTTTCAGCGCCCGGATCATTTACAGCGCCACACACGTGCACGCCATGAAGTACCCAAACGTCCATGCGAAGAATGTGGTCGGCTTTTCAAACTGACCAGTCAGTTGCTGCGACACCAACGCACACGACACCCTGTTCCGCAGCCACGTTTGCAGATAGAAGAGCCCGTAGGCATCAATATCGAAACAGGGGGAACTCCCACCCATCGCACGAGGGCCGATGATGATGTCGCCCTAATTCAACAGTCAAATTCCAACGACAAGACCTTGGGCCAGATTTTGTACGACGTGGAGGGCAAAGTACACTTCGTGGACGAAGCCATAAAATGTTCCCAGCGATCTGTTACACGAAGACCATCCAGTGAGTGACATTTATCGGCGCCATTGGCCCATGATCCGGCACTGTTTCTACCGTCATCGCCCTATTCAAGATATCTACAATTTCCGACTGACCGACCTCACCCGTCTACGTAGCTACGTAGAAGCCATCTTCAAAGATCAAACTACGGCCTTCAAATTGAATCTGGTGTTTGGTTATGTGCTGCAGCATAAAGAGACAGGCCAAGTCCGATATTTTTACCCGAACAGTAACATCCGGGTATTTGACCAACCGTTTACCATCATTAACCGAGTGTCGCTAGAGACGATGCTGGAGAAACTGGACACCGTGGATCCCTTGGAATGGGCCCAACAACTACGCCCCAACACCAAGTGGATAGTGGAGAGTGTGACCAATGTTACGTTTTTCGTTACCAAGCTGACCGACCACTCCCATCGGCTGAATGCGTCACTCATGCACTGATGAATACCATAACATGCCGTACATACTCTATATGTCTACATGTTGATCGTTGACGGTACGGAGGTGACCGAAGAGACACGGATGTTACCGAAGATGTCACGGCTCGGCCCTCGACTTGGGGATAGTTGAACTGAGTGTGCTAAAAATAGATCACCAGCTAGCGTGCTATAAAAGGGAAGCGGCCTGGACGTTTCATCAGACACTCTGTCAACCACCAAGATGTTCACTTGCACAACTTGCCAGAAGCTGTTTACTCGTCTAAATAATTTACGACGCCACGAGGCCTCCACCCACAACGATGCTCGGTATACTTGTACAACCTGCGCACGGTCATTCAATCGGGAGGATCATTTACTGCGTCATGAGAGGGTACTTCACGCGGGTGCGACGGTACTATGTAATGATTGTGGTCGACTCTTCAAACGACCCAGTCGGTTTAGACAGCACCAACGTTTGATGCATGCCCTGTCTCTACGGTTTGGGCGACAACTTTCCACTAAAGAGGAGCCGCGGAAGGTCAGACCCAGTGAAGATGAACCCGGAGAGACGAACGCCACTGGTGATACGATGACGAAGAGCCTGCCTATACCCACGGTCCAGGAGGGCCTGGATATCCAGCCGGACCCCACCGTTACGGTTTCGAGTCATACGCCTGATGACATCGAACATTTTCTGGACGAGCCCATAAATGTTCCTAGCGATCTCTTACAGGGCGCCCATCCAGTGAGTGACATCTATCGGCGCCATTGGACCATGATACGGCACTGTTTCTACCGTCATCGCCCTATTCAAGATATCTACAATTTTCGACTGACCGACCTCGCCCGTCTAGGCAGCTACGTGGAAGCCATCTTCAATGACCAAGCAACGTCCTTCAAATTAAATCTGGCGTTTGGTTATGTGCTGCAGCATAAGGAGACAGATCAAGTCCGATACTTTTACCCGAGCAGTAACATCCGGGTATTTGACCAACCGTTTACCATCATTAACCGGGCGTCGCTAGAGACGATGCTGGAGAACCTGGCCAACGTGGATCCCTTGGAATGGACCCAACAACAACGCCCCAACACCAAGTGGAAAGTGGAGAGGGTAACCAATGTTACGTTCTTCGTGACCAAGCTGACCGACCAACCCATCGGGTGAATGTATTCACCCAGGCACTGATAGATACTCAGAATGCACAAGCAACTATCTGAGGATATGTTGCCTCAACGGTATCCTGGGCTGCCCGATGATGATTAGAATAAACGGTTCAAAGCGAACATGGCCGAAGATGGAACTTTCTGAAATGAAGAGTTCTGATTGGACAAGAATACATCTAACGGACAGGAACGAATATGACAGATGCAAATGGTGGCCTCTGATTGGACAAGTCTTCTTGAATTGTAACACTAAGTGGATAGTGGAGATAATGACCAATGTTGCGTTCTTCGTGGTTAAACTGACCACCACCTCCATCGGATGAAAGTATTCACCCATGCACTGATAGATACTCAGAATGCGCAAACAACTATCTGAGGATATGTTGCCTCAACGGTATCATGGCCTGTCCGACGATGATTAGAATAAACGGTTCAGATGGCACTTTCTGAAATGGAGACTTCTGATTGGACAAGAATACATCTAACGGACAGGAACGAATATGAAACATTCAAATGGTGGCCTCTGATTGGATAAGAATCTTCTTGAATTGTAAATATACCCAACGCGGCTCCCCCAGCGTGGGTGTGATGTAACATTGGGGAAAATAAACTATATGAAAAAAACTTCTTGTTGTTGTTGTTCTCTCATGTGTCGTCCTTGTTGTTGTTGTTCTCTCTCTGGTCTATATCATGGCGTTATGTTAGAGTGCTAAGGTGTAACGACGGGCGTTGACGGGCATCACTGCATTTCGAAGAATTAGTGACAATTCCATGGAATATCAGAGCTTCTGAGCTATTTTACCAGGGCGTTGAAGCATTAAGAATGGTGTTGGTGGGCGTTGCTACAAGATGACACCTCACACGGTCCATTTGGACCGCGGATGGTCCATCTCTACACCAAATAACATCCTTCACTGCTAAAAAAATGCCCACTTTCGCTACAACTTGTACTAATGACGTCACCAATGACGTCACAGATGCTATAAATATCCCTGAAATCAGGGTATATACTCCGAGAGCTACAACATGATACCCCACACGGCGCATTCGCAACGCGGATGGTCCATCTCTACACCAAATACCTTCCTGCACTGCCCCAAAAGGCTCACTTTCGCTAATACTCCTCAATGCTTCGGACATGCCTCAATTGGGAATGTACACCCCGAGAGCTACAAAATGACACCTCACACGACGCATTCGGACTAAGGATGGTGCATCTCTACACCAAACTCACCCCCACGCACCCACAAAATGTCCACTTTCGCTACTACTCGTACCGATGACGTCATCAATGACGTCACAGATGACGCGGACATCCCTCAAATGGGAATGTACACACCGAGAACTACAAGATGACACCTTCCAGGACGCATTCGAACCATGAATAGCCCATCTCGACCCCAAATACCTTCATGTACTGCCCGAAAATGTCCACTTTCGCTACTACTCGTACCGATGACGTCACCGATGACGTCACAGATGACGCGAACATCCCTCAAATCGGAATGTACACCCCGAGAACTACAAGATGACACCTTCCAGGACGCATTCGAACCGTGAATAGCCCATCTCGACCCCAAATACCTTCATGTACTGCCCGAAAATGTCCACTTTCGCTACTACTCGTACCGATGACGTCACCGATGACGTCACAGATGACGCGAACATCCCTCAAATCGGATTGTACACCCCGAGAACTACAAGATGACACCTTCCAGGACGCATTCGAACCGTGAATAGCCCATTTCGATCCCAAATACCTTCATGTACTGCCCGAAAATGGCCACTTTACTTACTACAACCAACTGCGCCTGCGCAGATTGACGCGACTTGCATTCAAAAACACGCCATTCTGACTCTACCCCACACAAGCTTCACTTTGACACCCTCCACGACCCATTCGGACCCATAGCGGTCCATCTCTACCCCAAACACCTTCATGTACTGCCCCAAAATGGCCACTTTACTTAATACATCCAACTGCGCATGCGCAGATTGACGCGACTTGCATTCAGAAACACACCATTCTGACTCTACCCCACACAAGCTTCACTTTGACACCTCACACCTCACATCGGATGAAAGTATTCACCCACGCACTGATAGATACTCAGAATGCGCAAACAACTATCTGAGGATATGTTGCCTCAACGGTATCCTGGCCTGCCCGACGATGATTAGAATAAACGGTCCAGATGGCACTTTCTGAAATGGAGACTTCTGATTGAACAAGAATACATCTAACGGACAGGAACGAATATGAAACATGCAAATGGTGGCCTCTGATTGGATAAGAATCTTCTTGAATTGTAAATATACCCAACGCGGCTCCCCCAGCGTGGGTATGATGTAACATTGGGGAGAATAAACTATATGAAAAAAACTTCTTGTTGTTGTTGTTGTTCTCTCATGTGTCATCCTTGTTGTTGTTGTTGTTGTTCTCTCTCTGGTCTATATCATGGCGTTATGTTAGAGTGTTAAGGTGTAACGACGGGCGTTGACGGGCATCACTGCATTTCGAAGAATTAGTGACAATTCCATGGAATATCAGAGCTTCTGAGCTATTTCACCAGGGCGTTGAAGCATTAAGAATGGTGTTGGTGGGCGTTGCTACAAGATGACACCTCACACGGTCCATTTGGACCGCGGATGGTCCATCTCTACACCAAATAACATCCTTCACTGCTAAAAATGCCCACTTTCGCTACAACTTGTACTAATGACGTCACCAATGACGTCACAGATGCTATAAATATCCCTGAAATCAGGGTCTATACTCCGAGAGCTACAACATGACACCCCACACGACGCATTCACAACGCGGATGGTCCATCTCTACACCAAATACCTTCCTGCACTGCCCCAAAAGGCTCACTTTCGCTAATACTCCTACTGATGACGTCATCGATGACGTCACAGATGCTTCGGACATGCCTCAATTCGGAATGTACACCCCGAGAGCTACAAAATGACACCTCACACGACGCATTCGGACTAAGGATGGTGCATCTCTACACCAAACTCACCCTCACGCACCCACAAAATGTCCACTTTCGCTACTACTCGTACCGATGACGTCATCAATGACGTCACAGATGACGCGGACACCCCTCAAATCGGAATGTACACCCCGAGAACTACAAGATGACACCTTCCAGGACGCATTCGAACCATGAATAGCCCATCTCGACCCCAAATACCTTCATGTACTGCCCGAAAATGTCCACTTTCGCTACTACTCGTACCGATGACGTCACCGATGACGTCACAGATGACGCGAACATCCCTCAAATCGGAATGTACACCCCGAGAACTACAAGATGACACCTTCCAGGACGCATTCGAACCGTGAATAGTCCATCTCGATCCCAAATACCTTCATGTACTGCCCGAAAATGTCCACTTTCGCTACTACTCGTACCGATGACGTCACCGATGACGTCACAGATGACGCGAACATCCTCAAATCGGAATGTACACCCCGAGAACTACAAGATGACACCTTCCAGGACGCATTCGAACCGTGAATAGCCCATCTCGATCCCAAATACCTTCATGTACTGCCCGAAAATGGCCACTTTACTTAGTACAACCAACTGCGCCTGCGCAGATTGACGCGACTTGCATTCAAAAACACGCCATTCTGACTCTACCCCACACAAGCTTCACTTTGACACCCTCCACGACCCATTCGGACCCATAGCGGTGCATCTCTACCCCAAACACCTTCATGTACTGCCCCAAAATGGCCACTTTACTTAATACAACCAACTGCGCATGCGCAGATTGACGCGACTTGCATTCAAAAACACACCATTCTGACTCTACCCCACACAAGCTTCACTTTGACACCTCACACGACCCATTCGAACCGTGATTAGCCCATCTCTAACCCAAACACACCCCTACATAGCACCCAAAATGCCTGTTTTCTGCCACCGCGCATGCGCAGAATGGCGATAGTTCAACCCCACACCCAGCCCATTAGATGCGCCTTCACATAAGCTTCACTTTGATACCTCATACGACCCCATTGCACCATTATTGGCTTCGCTAGCTCCCAACACGGCTATTTCCATACCCTTGGACCACCGCGCATGCGCAGAATGACGCTATTTCAAATCCGCTAGTCCAGTCAGATGCCCCTTCACCTAAGCTTCACTTTGATACCTCACTCGACCCCACTGGACCAGTAGTAACTCCCCTAGCTCCCAACACGGCTATTTCCATACCCTTGAGCCACCGCGCATGCGCAGAATGGTGACAACGTCCAAGCCGCTAGTCCAGTCAGATGCCCCTTCACCTAAGCTTCACTTTGATACCTCACTCGATCCCATTGCACCATTATTGGCTTCGCTAGCTACCAACACGGCTATTTCCATACCCTTCGGCCACCGCGCATGCGCAGATTGGTGACAACGCCCAAGCCGCTAGTCCAGTCAGATGCCCCTTCACATAAGCTTCACTTTGATACCTCACTCGACCCCATTGGACCATTATTGGCTTCGCTAGCTCCAAAACGGCTATTTTCATACCCTTCGGTCACCGCGCATGCGCAGAATGACGCTAGTTCAACCCCACACCCAGCCCATTACATGCCCCCTCACCTAAGCTTCACATTGATACCTCACTCGACCCCATTGGACCAGTAGTCACTCCCCTAGCTCCAACACGGCTATTTCCATATCCTTGGCCCACACGAGTTGTCTCCCTTGCGTCAATGTGTGCAGATGGCGCTACGGTCGACGCCGTGATATGGAAAGGGCGTACCCGCGCCATCCTGGAGCCACCATTTTCTTTGTTGTTTTCTTGCGGAGATACACGGGACAATAAACACTCGACCCTAGGGTGGTACAGATGCTAGACTGATCCTATTAACATGGTACAACACCTATAGATTATGTTTATTATTATTATATGGCTTAGAGGGTTTTTTGAGGGTAATGTGAGGGTTTTTTCTCCCCGTGACGTCCCCACCGCCTCGTTTGCTCCCTTGCCCCGTCTAAAAACACCGCCATTTTACAAGTAATTAATTAAAATTAATTAATTAATTAATTAATTTATTTGAAATACTAGTACCCATGCTCCGTATGGCAGAACTGTACAACCCAGAACAAGTCGAGACATGCCTTGATCACGTGATCGTCATTGGGAAACCATACCCAGCCCATTAGATGCCCCTTCACCTAAGCTTCACTTTGATACCTCACTCGACCCAATCGGACCATTTTATCTAGGGACTACTTTTTCTCCGCGGAAGCTTTTTCCCGAGACCGAATTACCGCCAAAACCACGGCCAAACCGCATCACCGCGCATGAATACATTTTTTTTTTTTTTTTTTTGCCGGAACTTTTTTTTTTTTTCGTGGAGGTGCACTCATTGACACCGGTGTCAATGAGTGCACATGCACCCATTGAACTCATTTGCATATTTTCAAAATCCCCAATAATCTCACAACTCCCCATTCTCATTTGCATATTTTCAAAATCCCCAATAATCTCACAGCTCCCCAATGCTCCCCAATATCCCCCAATTGTGACGTCAAAACAGGTTCTGCGCAGGCGCAGTGGGGAGCTTGGTACAACAGATCAATGCTACATACTACTCATGTTTGAATCAATAGGTTTATTAGATAAATCAACAAATTATGTATTCAACTATAAAAATAAATTGCTTTAAAACCTGTAAATTCCTAGTAAGCTCGATGAAGCACTGGTTTGACAGAGGGAGACGAGCGAGTTTCCCTTAGAAAACGTACAAGACGAACTCATTACGACATTTCGGAATTCAATATACTGTACGAACACGTGATGTGATCGAAATCATTTGATTGGATCATTTGATTGATGTCTATTGTCATGGGAAATCCTACAATTTAGCTTGGTATACACTGTTTTTGAACTTTTACCATCTACTTGTATCATATGTATTTTCCTAATGTGCTAGCCACCCTTTGGCAACGAGTGAATAAACTGAACTGAACTGAACACCTCTTAGACAAAGTATGGATATGGAATTTTGATCTCGCATAGCCAATCACTCTAAGTCTTCCCAGCTTCATTATCTTGTAAGAGAAGGACAATATCAAGCCAATTTTCCTGGATTGTTTATTGGTTCAAAACATTCACGTTTGTTGGAATTTAGAAGAAAACACGGTATCGGCTTCTTCAAAATGGGAAGCATTATCGACAATAACAAACGCGACAGATTTTCACACCGCAGGGTATAATTTTTCACCTGTAACGGTTTAAAAGCAGGGATAACTATATACTTTGTCAACCAACAACCCACCCCAGCGTCCACACTCCGAGAATATGATCGTATATAATTTGTGGTAGGTGTCAGCTGTTAATCACCGATAATAAACAAGACAGATTGTTCACACCGCGGATAACGACCCACACCTCAAAATCAACAACTCTGCCTCGCTTTAGCGCCCCCGGTACGCCAGGTGCGCGCGAATAACAGATTGTCTCAAGCCACAACTGCAGGTATACGCAAATAAACCCGCTAATGAAGCGACCAGGAAATGACAGCAGAAACGTTTAAGGCTGGATGGTCATAACATCGAAATATTAACAGTGTAACGTACAGCCGGCATAACACAACCGTTAAAATCAGATCCGTTTCATATAACACAACTAACCGTTATCTATTTCCTGTAACGAAAATGAAACACCCGACAGAAAATTAGTTAATATTCATTTATTATTGATATAATCTAATTAATATTCCAACGAATCATAGGTAAATACAACAAGTCAAGCTATACTTTTTTAGGATCGTGCTCCTCACTTCTGTGTTTCAAAATGACTCCCCGCCTGCTCCTCACTTACTGCGCCAAAATTACTTCTCTTTACCCAGACTATTACTACTGACGTAGCATGACGTCAGGTAAAATGATACATTAATTGAATCTTTAATGAAGGAGACCTGTATAACGTCATAACGTTTTACAAGCAAAGAGAGACAAGCGATGCAAGTTTTCAATATGGATTCATAACAGGATAACTTTAATATTGTTATTAGTACAATTTAGCAAAATATATTCGTCCCAAAATCGTATAAAAGTTATATCTCATTACACAAGATGTATGTAAGCAACATTTTAGGAAAAAATTAAAGCTTTACAGTTCGCCTTTAACGTGTTCCCTCGGATCAGACAGATATATTACCATATAAGAATAGGCAAAATATAGATACATGAAATTGAAAACAGAATACACTCGGATGCACATGTATTATACCATCTGAACATATTGATATACTCTTTTAAACTCGGCATTTGAGTAAAATGCAGCTGAGTTATTCGTCATCCAAATTGCTCATATCGTTAAACAATTCCGGAAGGCAAAAAACTCCGAACAAATCCAACCAAACTGCGTTGCAAAAGTTGTAAGCGCATTTCATTTTACATTTAGTTGATTAATCCATGTAATGAGATCACCTTTATTCAGTTTGAAAACTGCCGTTATACGAATTAGGTCTTTAGATTATTGAGGCGGAAATTCTCTGATGCACGACGGTTGAATATTGAATGACGACCTAGAGGCTTGTATATAATGAAAACAGTCTTTCACGTTCTCTTCACAAGTCGCCATAATCCGAAAAATAGGATTGTGAAACTTCGCTCATATAGCTAAAGAGGTTCCCTTTTCTAGTAACGGTCTGGGATATTCTAAAAAAAGTTAAAACAAGACAATACTATAGTAAAAAGATCGATCAAATTGATGTGGATGAATGTTGTGATCATTATAAGACCCTTCGCGGATCTCATGAAGGGAAAATGGATAATATTAGAGTGGAAGCTGTCCGAGTCGAATTGTCAGACAGGGGAGAAAAATGGAACAAGCCTGTAGGTTAGATACGCCAATCACAGTTCGCGAGATTAGAAAAACTGTTAAATTAAAAAAAACCCCAAGGCCAGCGGTAAGCACAGCATAATTAATTAAATGATCAAGATAGCTTCCTCCTACAGTAAAGATCTGATAGTTTTAATATTCAATAAAATATCTAACTCTGGATATTTTCCACAAACCTGGACACCGGGAATGATCGTCTCTATAGATAGGAGTGGTAATTCCATTGATCCTAATAATTTTAGGGGCATAACTCTAAATAGTTCTTGATCTGCGAGTAAAAAACTATTACCTACTTCACAAATGGGATTCAAAAGAGGATAAAGAACCTCGGATCACATTTTTGTAATGAAAGTTCTAATTGATAAATCCGCGAAAAAGAGATAAAACTGTATGCATGCTTCATCGACTAGAAAAAAGCGATTGATTCGGTGTGGCACGATGATTTATTTCTTAAACTACAACAGAGCGGAATCACTGGAGAAATCTATTGCCTGATAAAAGGCATGTATACCTCAATAGCCAGTCCCAAGTCAAGACTAAAACCTGCCTAAGTGAGAGTTTCCATTTTCTGGAGGTGTACTCCAAGTTTTGAGTCCTTCACTGTTCAATATATTTATTAATAATCTATTACATGATTTATGATGGATCACCTGTACTATGGAAAGAACAAGTCCACAGTCTAGCGTATGCTGCTGACATTGCTTTACTCTCCTTAGATAAAGCTGATTTACAGATGAAGTTAAATAAATTCGGGGGCGTTGTTGATAAATGGAGACTGAATTTCCGATATGGGAAATTCTAATTCTCGATATCGGAAATTCTATTTCCGATATCAGGAATTGCAATTTCCTATATCGGAAATTAGAATTTCCGATATCGGAAATTCGGAATAAAAAGCACTTTGGCTTGCCATAAACCTGACTTGCGTGTAAACTATTCGATACTATTATACAACCCATAATCCTGTACAGTTCCGAAGTTTGGATTGGTTATATGAACACCTGGTTTAATGATATTCAATCCACAATACTCATTGTCAATGATACAGAGAAAATCCTTTCAGGGGTTCACTTTAGAGCCACCAATATGGCCGTATTAAGCAAATTAGGTAGACCTTCTAGAAAATTGTTCGCATTTGTTAATAGTGTTAACTGTCTTTTACATATTTTATCCTCAGATACTTTGTCACTGGTATATAAGGCGTACTTAGAACAAATTGATGAGAATAGGTCAACAGGATGTAACAATTGGGTGGGCTACATAAAAAATCTGTTGCTTTCTCTTAACTGTGGTCATCTGTGGGAGAACCAATCTTGTACCCAAACGAAAGGCCTCGTGACATTTATCAAGAGAACTCTAATTCCGAAATACCGAAGCAAGTTGAAAGAAATACAAGCGTCTAGTCCGTCATTAAATATTCAGCCGTCGTCCATTAAAGAATTTTCGCGTCCATAACCCAAAGACCTGTTTCATATAATAGCGTTAGCACCAAATCAGAAGAATAAATCATCGTTTACATTAAACTAGGCTAGTTTCCTGCAAGAGAGAAGCGGTCAACAGTTTTCAATTATGTAGGCAAGGCATCATGATGTTCCAAAAATATCAAATCCGTATCGCTGATCAGTATCTTTAATCCATATAATCTTCGTTGTGGAGTCGTTATCTAGCTTTGATTGAGACTGTTCATATGAACACCATGAGGATCTTGAAATTCATGGGATCATACGGCCCCTAGCCTCGGGTTAGGCGGAATTGAACGCAAGTTACGAAACGTACCGTAGATCTTGCGCCCCACGCCTTTAGTATCCTTGAAACCTACCAGAAATTCAAACAGCAGTTCAGAGAAGAGGACATTATTTTAAATTTATCCAACCGCAAACAAAGAGTTGTCTTGATAAGACAGAGAAAAAGTGCTCACGACCTACAAGTAGAACGGGGTAGATATGGCGTTACATTTACCCAGAGGTGATAGAATATGTTAACAGTGTGGGGTAACAGTGAATGAGATACACTTCCTAATGGAGTGTCCAAACCATATTATTATACCTCATGTAAATTCGTAAAGTTTTCATTGGTTGGCAGCCTGTCACGTGTCATTCTACAAATCGTGATGCTCAGTGATGATGCAGTCATATCTTGCCTTACCGTTGAATAAATGTCATGTACCACGGCAGAGCGTTGTACATGACAAATTATTCCACGGCGACATCTGCCGGACCAAGAGTTGCCTCCCATAGTGCGCGTAACCACAGGCCCGCAAACAAGAGATTTGGTGTGGTGTGTGTGAAGTGTCATGGGGTCTCTATAGAACCCCATGCTTTATATAAAATGTTTATTTATATAAAAGCATGGGGTTATATATAGAGCCCCCCATATTTCGACACTTCACCCTAATACCACCCCCCCGCAATCTCTTGTTTTGCGGGCCTGTGGCGCAAACATACTCCCCGAAAGTCGACCTGACGTGTATACGTCGGCCCGTTGGTGATAGAAATTAGTGAATGTGATTTGGTAATTGACTGAAATAAATTTGGCATCTTTTGAAAAGGTGAACCGCGAACGTTACTCATCCAGGTGATGTACAACTCGCCACTTGTCTCGAGCTGACAAATCGTGATGTCCCACTCTATAACATGCAACAATTGTATAATATACCACGTGTACATCTTATGTACACAGCTAGGCAATATATACCTGATCTAGATACGATGTCCAAAACAGCCTGTTTTAATATATATTATGACATTAAGGTTATTAGTGCTGGTGCAGAATTTGTTTATTTAGGGTCCAGAGATTGTACAGCCCAGTGGAATCACCCCTGTAACATGCATGAGATACAAAATATATACATATCAACCACCTGGCTGGGGGTCTAATAATACCCCAGCCACCAGTCAGATTTTTGGCCCGGATTCGGGGCTGCGCGCACATCGCCGGAAGTGACATCTTATATACTAAAATACATGTTTACCGAACATTTCGATTACTTTTCAAGTCGGCATAATACCTCTGTTGACCTAGCTTTAAAATTATTTATCTGGAGATTATTTAATGCCTGTTTATCTGGACAGAGCATATGAAAAGTAGTTCGCTCATGTGCAAACCTAAAGGAGTTTTTCGGCCGGATTCAAACTGAACCGTGCGTACGTGGCCTTTCCCCTATACGTCATAGCAACGTAGTAAAAGTCAACTTCCGCTATTGGAGGCAGGGATGATAAATGAGCCTGTGAAATGAAGCATGCGCTGAGGGGAGGAGGGGAGGATGTATACATACAGTTGTGTTATTCACTCATTTCAATGTCTTCTTGTGTTTCCATTGTTTAATGTTACTACGTTTGTGTTCGTGCAATTGTGTTTTTATGTACTTGCCACTAGCCCTAGTTGTATTATAGTTCCATAGAGATTGATTTGATTTCATTGACGTCTTTGGATCTGTAATTTCACCTGCAAAATTGAAGGATAAGAATATATTATTATTAAAACATAATTATGGATTAATCATTTCGATTCCCTCTTATTCTCAGAATTTATACTCTTGGGAGATGTGTTTACAGGAAGCATATGATCTACACAATGACTGTTATTATAATATTATATTTCCAAAGTACAAATATAGATTAACGATAAGCCTGTTACTAATAGGAGTTAATGGCCGCCTTAGTGAATATTATCGTGTAATAATTTTTCGATGTTTAGTTTTAGACCGTCAATCAAAAAACCGAGCGGCGTAGTCCATTATTCCTATGTATTGCAAATTTAAATTGAACGCTAAGTTTCCTGTTTCCTGTCTAAACTTGTTACTTCTATCCTTTCAACATTCGGTTTAAAATCGAACGTCGATGTAGGCCAAGGTCGAATTCGCCAAAGAAACGGAATTTTGAATAAATGATTATCTCTCGATTTTTAGCCCACCATCACCAGATGGTGGGCTGTTCAAATCGCTTTTCGTCCGTGGTCCGTCGTCCGTCCGTCGTCCGTAAACAATTCTTGTTACCGCGATTTCTCAGGAACTACTTCATGGATCTTTCGAAAATCCAATATAGCCACAAGGCGGCCATCTTGGATTTCTCCATGAACTTTGTTACCGCGATTTCTCAGGAACTACTTCATGGATCGTTCTCAAATTTGGTACACAGGTTCCCCTTGGGGTCTGGTTGTGCAAGATACCTTGTTTGGTCCGATTCGAAAATCCAATATGGCCACAAGGCGGCCATTTTGGATTTCCCCATGAAACTTTGTTATGCGATTTCTCAGGAACTACTTCATGGATCTTTCTCAAATTTGGTACACATGTTTCCCTTGGGGTCTGGTTGTGCAAGATACCTTTTTTTGTCCGATTCGAAAATCCAATATGGCCACAAGGCGGCCATCTTGGATTTCCCCATGAAACTTTGTTACCGCGATTTCTCAGGAAATACTTCATGGATATTTCTCAAATTTGGTACACAGGTTCCCCTTGGGGTCTAGTTGTGCAAGATAGCTTTTTTGGTCCGATTCGAAAATCCAATATGGCCACAAGGCGGTCATCTTGGATTTCCCCATGAAACTTTGTTATCGCGATTTCTCAGGAACTACTTCATGGATCTTTCTCAAATTTGGTACACAGGTTCCCCTTGGGGTGCAAAATGCCTTTTTTTGGTCCGATTTGAAAATCCAATATGGCCACCAGGCAGCCATCTTGGATTTCCCGATGAAACTTTGTTATCGTGAATTCTCAGGAAGTACTGCATGGATCTTTCTCAAATTTGGTACACATGTTTCCCTTGGGGTCTAGTTGTGCAAGACACCTTTTTCGGTCCAATTTGAAAATCCAATATGGCCAACAGGTGGCCACCTTAGTTTTCCCCATGAAACTTTATCGCAATTTCTCAGGAACTACTGCATGGATCTTTCTCAAATTTGGTACACAGGTTCCCCTTGGGGTTTAGTTGTTCAAGATACCTTTTCTGGTCCGATTCGAAAATCTAATATGGCCACAAGGCTGCCATCTTGGATTTCCCCATGAAACATTGTTACCACGATTTCTCAGGAACTACTTCATGGATCTTTCTCAAAGTTGGTACACAGGTTCCCCTTGGGGTCTAGTTGTGCAAGATACCTTTTTTGGCCCGATTCGAAAATCCAATATGGCCACAAGGTTGTCGATTTTAACACTCGTCAAGTGAACACATATTAATGTGCAACTCTTACTAATTACAAGCGTCTGGTCCGTCTTTCATAATTTAGGCATCGTCCATTAAAGAATATCCGTTTTCATAATCCAAAGACCTATTCCATATTCCATACAACAGCATTAGCACCAAATTCAAAAAGACAATCATAGTATATATAAAAATATGCTAGTTTCCTGCAAGAGAGAAGCGGTCAACAGTTGTCAACGTTGCCGGCAAGACATCATGATGTTCCAAAAGTATCTAATCCGTATGACTGATCAATATTCTTAATCCATATGGTATTCGTTGTAAAGTCGTCATCTAGAGAATGATGTATCTCAGTCCTGCTTTGATTGTGACGGTTCATATGAACACCATAATGATCTCGAAGTACACGGGTTCATACGGCCCCTAGTCCGAGTTAAGCGGAATTAGACACAAGTTACGAAACGTAACGCCATAGATCTTGCACGCTACGCGTATTTGGCTATATGTATCGCCAAATTTGAGGAACTTTGAGTGGAGGCGCTTGGTGGTATAGCCCTGTTTGTAAGTTTCTTCAATAATGTGTTTTGACGTTGATTAAAGTTGTCACATTTAACACAGGATCTAGCAAATGCTACAAGGCGAGATATGTATATGCCATATGCATATCTCTACTCCCTTGCTATAAACAAAGCTCCCCTCTCTCGCACACCTAAGCTAGACTTTCTCATAGAGTACTACCCCAGACCTCTACTGGAGAAAAACGACAGCCATCTACTTAACATAAGTACTCATACATGTACTGAACGGGTATCTGATCAGAAGAAATATTACCACAAAGAGCTTTGTTGGCTGTAACGATATAAAAAATTCATTTCCTACTTTTGGTGTCAGTCAGTTTAGCTCAGTGTATGTACATCATAGTTTCAGCCAGTTAGTAATGGATGCACATAGTATTTGAAATGTGTGGATACGCTTATATTCCCCATTTTTAACTTGTGTGAAATGAGCTCTAATGCGGAATTGCGGCATTTTCACTAAACTGGGGATGAGAAGATAACACTTCCATTTGTTTTCAACGTTGACAGTTGTCTTTACCTGTTATTTAAGGATAGCTGTCCCCTTAGAGGGTCAAAATTGGTCATTTCTTTTTTATTTCTTCATTCAAATATTCACTATTTCCTCTAACATTTGGTGAAAAAACTGAAATCAAAATTATAAATAGTGCTTCAATATTAGGATTAAAAATTTAGTTTCCGAGGCACTGGAACAATTAAACAGATTGCCTTAGCTTGGGCTTGGCTATATTATTTTTGTTTATTAAATTTCCCTTTCCAAAACTCATTTCAGCAGTATTATGGTAAGCTAATTATCTATTAGTCCTACTTATTTACATTAATCCACCCACTTCTGATCAAAACCATGCAAACATCCGTATTTTTGTTTCTAATTATAACAGTGACACTTCACTCAGACACCCACCGTGAAGTGATCTACACAGGTGTGAACAAATCTCAGCTGAACAAGTTTTAGCAAGTTTTTAAAGTTTAAATTGGACTTGATGGGGAAAAACTTAGTGTAATAGTTATCCAGAATAAACAGAAATAAGTAGGTCCCATTAGACAGATTAAAAATGTATTTGACAATAGAATTCAAGCAAAAAATTTGGATTAATTCATCAGATGTATAGCTGGACATATTTTGCCCGATTTCTAGCCTTTCATTTTTGTACAAAATTCGAGATTTAAACGTTTATTTCTCGAAAAGTATCCATGCTACGCTTTTTGAAATTTGGCATGCCTTTTACTTATAAGGCGATCTAGTAAACTCTATCTCACCTTTTGTAAGTTCGGATTAGTTTTCTAATTATTCAACTTTTAAGACAATCGACCGTAAAATAGGACGTTTTTTAAATATATTTTAGTAAAATAGCTGTAAAAAACAAAAGCAGGCAAATTTAAAAAAAAAATGAGATAAATTTTACTAGTTCGAATTGTCTCCTATCTAGGTATACCATCAAAGTTGGAACAATACCAACAGTTTTCATGAAATTTCAATTGAAAAATAGACGCTATTGTTTTCATTTTAATTTTTCAAAATTGAAATATTTTCTACACAGTAGCAGCATCGGTTATACAAATCATATAGTTGGAATTCCTACGATGTACGCTTTCATAAAATATATAGCTTATTATGATTATCTTGTATATTTATTGATACAGACGACAAATTGTCACGGGGGTGCAAAAACTGCCTCTAAGGGGACAGCTATCCTTCAGTAGAATGGTATCATAGTTCGTGACAATGAAGACATCCACGAATGATACTTCCCTACTGTAGTTGAATAATCTTTTTATCAGCTTCTTAAAAGATAGAAGACCATTCCACCGACGAAATTTCTAGTAGCACCTATCCTATAACGAGAGGAATCGGGTGGAATAAACAGCAAATTTTGAAATTATTTCTCCATTTCAATCAATATATAAATATATAATGGGAAGCAGGTGAATTGGAGATACTTCTGTGTCTCATATAAATTTAATCAAACGTATATTTTTATCAGTCCGAATAGGCTATACTAGAACAGATATAATTCCTTAGTTCCTGTGACAAAATAGATAGTATACCGGGACACTATGATTAAATAAGATGAATCTTCACGTTTCAACACTCAGGCCAACGGCCTTCGCGATCAAATTATTTCTTCATTTTACATCAAAGCTTCTCTTCCTAATCTCGTTCCACCTATTGAGTGGTGGATGCGCCAATGGCGGGAGGAGCCGAAATGAAGATATTCGTTCCTATGTCAATCATCGGCCCACATAGCCCGAGGAACAAACTTACGGTCAAAGAGACGTGACCTTGAAACTATATATCCTATTTCCCATCACTATACTATCGTCCTGTGGTCTGCCACTCTGTCACTTTTCCTGGTCCACAATGTCCATTGTGTATGTCTAACCACAGCAGCACAAAACCGAATTAGAAATAACATCTCATGATGGTGAGAACAATGACACCAGGTAAGATATGCAATTATACACCACAGATGAATTCGACTGAACAAGTAGCCTATAAAAGACGGTTTTACCGGCACTTAATGTTCTTCTATTATTTCACGGGGCAGGGCACCGACTTCCTCCGCGATTCTTTTCCTTATCCAGTCTTCTCGGTTGATCTAGAAAACGAACTTATGCACTATACTGACTGGATACAATGGCTTAGATGCCGGGACGACATGCGCATTTGTTCATTCATTGGTATGCAACTGTATTGAAGTATGAGATAGCGTATTAGGACGGACAGGTCGAAACAGAGCAGGAATGAACAAGCAACAGTACTGTCAAACCCGTGTCCTTTCTCTGTGATTCGGTCACGGCCATTTCCAAAGATTATATAGTGATAACAACGGAAAATGCATCCAAATTTGGGATATAGGGTGTCGTACATGTTTCGTACAACTCTAAACAATAAAAGGTCGGTAAAATATATCTTCCAAATTAAACTTAATATACCATTTTGTTGGAATTGGTGAAATGAGTGTTTATTAAGCTTATACTTTCCGATGTTCTCACCGAAAAACAGAATGTTGAAAAAATACCATAACCATACGACAGTGGCGGGCATATTCCGTCTCAGCTATTGTGCACGACAGTTGTCCATTAAAAGATTTTCGCGTCTGTAATCCAATGCCTAATTCATATAACAACAATAGCCTCCAAATTGGAAAACAACACCAAATATAGTATACATGGACATGGGCTAGTTTCTTGCAAGAGAGAAGCGGTTAGCAATTTTCATTGATGCCGGAAAGACCTCATAATATTCATAATGTATCAAATTCGTATAGCTAATCAATATTCTTAATCCTTATGTTTTTTCGTTGTAAAGTCGTTATGTAGAGAATGATATATCTCATTCACGCTTTGATTGGTCTGTTCATATGAACACCATGCGAATCTTGAAGTACATGGGTTCATACGGCCCCTAGCCCCGGGTTCTTCGGAATTAGATACAAGTTTCGAAACGTGATGGCATAGATCTTGCACACTATGCTCGTACTTTGCTATCAGCATGCGATATGTGACGCCAAATTTTATAAACTTTGAGAGGAGGCGCTTGGTCGCATAGCCCTGTTTTATAATTTTCTGCGATAATGTTTTGCGACGTTGAAAAAACTGTTTACACTATACTTTATACCGAATGTTCCTATTCACAATAACTTGAAATATACTTTTATTGTGGCATAAACGTTATTGTCCTTATTTCGATCGTCTGTAGTGACTTGCGATTACTCGCTAATACTTTGCATCACACAATCGGTCAAGACAATCGAATACCTTGAGAAACGGATAGGAGTCCTTCATTGTGACGTCGTTCAGTTCGCTGTAGTCCACACAAAAGCGCACCGTGCCATCCCTTTCATGTGTTCGATTCGTTTCTACTTTGTTATCTCTCCTTATCCTTTGTCGCAAGGAAAATGTCATCTCGCGTTGCGCGCTGCTGTTCCTCAATATGACTAGGATTGAGCAACGTCATCACACAAGAGGTCGTTGTACCTCTGGATTAGTAAATTTTTTAATGTCTCTATGAGCGTCAAATCTTATGATCATTACATTACCTTTTCGGGGAGAACAATGTATTTCCGAGTAGTTTAGTTGAGTCAGAATACATTTCAGTCTCACACTAACTATGCTTGAGGTCGTGCCTGGGATTAATATTAGGCATAATTATACACACTTTTCGTAATGTAACGTCAATGAAAATGTACTCTATATATGATGTGTTCCCTGCATCACTAATTTTTGAAACTAGAAATATAGGTGGTCGTATATAACTGAATAACTAGATTCATTTATCTAGCATCCATTCAGATTCGCGTCTTTTAAACATTCCGGGGAATACCCCCATGTCAGATGCACAGGCCATATGCATGAATCCTTGGTACATCACTATTCTAGGAAGAGGTAAACTCCCAATATTTCAAATGCATGAAAGACCAAATACAAGTTATGCTAGATTTATATAGCAAACCATAAAAAATTGTACAAAGAGTGATGTCAATTGTGTTTCCTTGAAACGTTTTTTCTGAATTTAGTTCCGAGTTACACACATTAGATCAATGAAATTAAAATCAGAGATGACCTAATTTTGTCCCTCATCATGGGGGATCCGTCGTCCTCGGTCAACACAGAAAAATGAAGGGAAGTAACCGTATTGTTTCAATAGAAATACACATAGGATTTCTTCTGGAATTTTCTGATAAGACGTGAATCATCTTTCGTTGTCAGGATTCAAATTTTATATACAGGGGCCATTGGGTTTGCTCTCTGTCCATGCTCAAATCATTCTTGTCGTATTTCTGTTAATATCCATGTTATTTTTTATTGAAGTGAGATGGTCGCAATGGGCACAGATTTAATCGTATTCGATTCAAAATAACTATTCGAACGAAATAAAATTCCCACTATTTAATTCTATTATGACGTGCGTGGGACGTGTCGATCTCTACTTTACAAAATTTTCCGCATCCAAACTACATCAAAACATTCGTATAATGCTCTCCAAATTCAAATCCACATATGCCCAAAAATGTAGAATGGAAACGTACTAGAAGTTTAAGTAGGTAGGTTACACTCACCAAGGGTGTCAGGTTATTGCATCTGTCAATCAGAATCGTTTTGCTTTAGCTTGAAGAGAAAAGTGGTAAAAACTTATTTCTTCAAGAAAGCATTATGCTCCATTCGTCTGGTGTCTGATTTGACATAAATAATGCGGACAGATATTTGCAAAACTACTAATATATTTGAGTAATTCAGCACAAATCTGAGATTATGTATAGCGTTGTTTAACATATGTCTGTTATTGTCTGAAATTTGTTACAACACTCTTTACGGAAGTATATTTAACATAAACTTGATTAGATGAATATCTTTATACATCGACTCTTTGTCACAACAATTTTCACGCACACGTACTTTAAAGTTTCAAAATACCTTTCAAGCCGTGATTCCGTTGGGGTTGAATTCGTGCAATTGATTTTTGTTGAGCTTTTAGTTCCACTTTCACATATACTTTGAGGATGCATAGTTACAGCTTTCATACAATTACCTTTCCGAAACTATATACATGCATAGAACTTATGTCAACGCTGAAAAATTCAACATGACAAGAAATGCCCAAATTATATGGCGGCGGCCGTGATGGCGGCTGTAGACCTAAAATTCTTTGTCAGCTCTCGTCGATCAGATGCCTCTTTATAACTTCCACAGGAAACTTTTTGTTCTATAACTTATACCATTTCATACTTTTCACATTAAATTGAAATATAGTTCTTGTGGTATAAGTATAAATTCCGTTATAGCGATCATCTGTTCTGATACTATTCTCTAACGCTGCAGAAACGCTTTGCTATCACATTGAGAAGCGCATAGACACCTTTCATTCTGACGCGATTCAGTTCCCTGAAGTTCACACAAAAGCACACCGTGTCATCCCTTTTCTGCAATCTGTTCTTTTCTTCTTTGTTTTCACACATAATCATTTGTCACAAGGAAAGTACATTGGGCGTCTTTTGATTGGTCTTGTGTTGCAGCTTATACCTTTCAGAAATATCACCCAAGAGAGAGATTTGTGAATTTATTGATGTTCCTATGTTCATAGCGTCAAATCATTATCAGTGAAACATTCATTTCACGAGAATTGAATTTCAATATAGGGATATAGGGAAACTATATTTTGCAAGAAATTCTTGCAGATCTGCAGACAAAATTCGTAGCTTTTCTAGCGCAAACAGCAAATAATATGTTTATTATACGTCAGAGAATTCACCGTATTGTCGGGTCTGAATGTGAGGGGCCGAGAGAAGATTACCTGCAGAGTCATATGGTCACTTTGTAGTCGCCAGACGTCGTCAATATTTCCCACCTCTTGCATATCGCTCCAATTTATGTTAATTTGACTAATAGCCGGTGTTGAATAAGGAGTTTAGTTCGGCTACACCATCTGCTCATCCTGCATAATGCCGGTCTATATGCATCTGCTTCGATACATCTGTCTATTCATGCGCATCTGGTAGGTTATATTCACACAAAGTTTGGGTGTATTCCGCTTTATTCCTGCATGGTACAATAGAATTCCTGCAACCAAATTCGACCCACCCCGTTAACTACAGCCCTACAATTAGGTTCAATCATTTTCGGGGAAATAGTGTGCTGCTAATTAATCAAACTCGGATGTTGAAGTAACTAACCATTTTGGATAGTAATTACTTTTAGCTCTGCTTTATTTCATGTCACTGACAAAACTTTGACAAAATTTATGATTTCTCACTTACAAATAGTATGATTTAATACATACAATCATTGCGATTGCCATTTAGAAGTATATTTAGTGTAACGCTTTCATAGTGTATCGATGTAAAGTTGATCCCCGTCCTCTGCCCCACGCTGACTGAGTTGATTCGATTCTTCAAAGCACTATAATATATAATCTGAAATAATTGGATAGTCACCATATATATTATTCAGACAATAAGATATAAGGAAATACTTGTAAGTGGATCGAAATAGAAGCCAAGAATAATTGAGGATATGAGAACACTTGACAAATCACAAATGCAGCCAGGCATACTCATCCAGCATTTTTAATGCAAAAGGCATTGTTCAAAACCGAACTGTATATGTTCATGTGGACATACAAGCGACGGATGTATGCAGAGAACTATTTACTCGACGGTCGTTGCATCCTGTCATCGCTAAGCGTGGTTGTGTGATGGTGTATTTAACTGCTTGACGACTCTGTGACGATCGTTATTGAAGCCGTCTAACTACATCATATACACCATCATGTGGTTATCATACATGCAGCGTGTAATGTTCCATCTGCTTTTAACTTGCTAATGTGCCCTTTTATTTGCACACTTGATATTGCAAAGGTCACAATCGATGGTGTGCGAGTGAATGGATCTGTTGTATAATGCAGACCTATTCGTTCATTTTCAAACACGTTTATTCTAACGTGCATGGACGATATGTTTGTTCTGGTGTATATGGCATGAGGCCGAATACTCACGATGGGTAATTTCCTCACTAATTCGATTCTTTGAAAAGTCGCGTTTGAAACGACATGTCATTAAATGGCCTGAGAATTTGCAATCTGCCTAGTTGTCTAATTAACGGTGATTTATGGAAGTTCGCGTGAAACATTTCAGGGTAACACTCAATATACGGTAATCAGACGGTTAGGTCATATTAACCACCAATTTCTGGAAACAAATTATTCTTCTCTGCTTGTTTTGCGGTAAAGTGCGCTTGTCGTGGCTGGTGCCCTATCGATTATGGATGTCGGAGTTGAACCAGGATGCACGACCGATCGAATTGTATCTGACTGGTCGTGATCACAGGTTAGAACTGTAAATGGCCATAATCAATGCTAATTTGTGACAGACTAGCTTACACTGGTTGACTTATGACGACGGCTTCGATCTATGTAATGGTTCAACATGACTCGTGCTTACAATTAGGAACAACACAAGAGAGAGACAGGCGCAGCTCATAGCGCTAAATTATGCCGTGATACAGAGCTGGTTGCTAGGAAATATCTCACAGTTGCCATGTGAATACATCGAGTCCATAAATGGCATTTGAAGACCATTTCCGAAAAAAAGATACTTGTATTAATGATACAGGAAACGGCGCTTCTGTCACAGAAACAAGACGTGTTGATGGCGATTCTAGCACATATATATAGTTATGGTCATATAGGCCCTATCCACCTCCAGTTATACACCGATCTGTGGATTCCATTTCGCGTGAGTATATCTGTCTGTAAGTCGTGTACTTACGTATACTAAAATATTATTGATATTATTGTTCACATGTTTATTGCCTTTCGCACGTAGACGTACAGTTCATTTTGGTTTTTGTATAAAATCGACGGGAATGACACAGTTGGTGAAAATAGGAGGATCCCATATAGCTTGATGATGGGATGAAAATTCCATCTCGAGAGAGGGGAAACTTATCCCAACCGAGCCGCCGATATAATATAAATCATTACTTTTATCAGTATTTTATCAAAATAAATGCCACATACAAGCTTGGCATGGCTTATCCCAGCACGTTTTCCAGCATAAATTTTACAGATTATTATATGGGAATATAGAATATCACCATGATATGTAACAATTAGTATACTACCTATACACGTGACCTATACGGTAAAGCTATATACAGTCATCCGGTGTTGAATGTTAGATGTACGATACCATTTCTGTAGACAGTTTTACATTTATATACATATAGATCTGTATTAAATGCTCCTTTATGACATCATCATTTTTGAAATGGACTGCTTTCATGATAATATGCATGCCATATTTCCGAATTAAGCCTTTGTGATTTTGTTGTATGAAGATATCCATCGTCCTCACAGTCCATTCAAACGTAATTGGAGAAAAAAAGGTACCAACAAAATCAATATATACATTGCGGCGAATCTCTGTGGGAATATAGACTCGTTATAATTATAACTTTCGTATCTATTAGACTGTGCATATATTCAAATAGACGTAGAGTATTATACAGTGTAACATTGGAGGTCATGGCTAACAGCGTATATGTATATGCGAAAACATGGGGCCTCATAGATATCTGCTCGGAACAAGAACTTTCGTTCTATTAAAATTCCCTCGTTTGGACCGTTTCTTCTATCTAACGGTCACATATAGTTCATGATTTTCCGTCATATCTTTCCATCATCGCTCTTAAATATTTGTATCTAATACCCCTCAAGCCGGTGTTAGGGGCCGTGTGGTCATGCCATTCAAGATGTCCACATGCATAGCTACAATAATAGCGTTGGCTGGGATACAAATGTTTTTTAGATATATGCATTTGCCTGTGGGATCAGAAGAATTCTTATCAGTACCCCGGCCTCTTTTTCCATCACCCGCGTTATGTTGCGTTTTATTATACGTTGCTCCTCATTACGTCCAAAAACATCGCGTTGTTACTGCCTAGTAGATGAAATAATAGTTCTATCTGCACGCAATTACACTCTTTATTTCTGTTTCCGAGAAGTTGCTGTGAATTCATCGTCCTTTGGAACCGTCACCTAACCTACCAAAGTGGTTTTTGGCCTATTCTTATGTCAACTTTTACTGTCGACACTCATATGGATTAAGAATTCAGATCAGCGATACGGATTTGATATTTTTGAAACATCATGATATCTTGCCCGCATCATTGAAAACTGTTGACCGCTTCTCTCGTGCAGGAAACTTGCCTATGTTTTTGCAACTTGATTGTTCATTTTTTTTGTATTTTTTGTTTCTTAATCTGGTGCTAATGATGTTATATGAATTAGTTTTTTGGATTGTGGACACGGAGATTCTTTAATGGATGACGGTTAAATGTTGGGTGACGAACCAGACGCATTTATCGTTATATGTCAAGGTATTATCGAAATAAAATCTGTTACTAATAGATCACGAAAGCTATTAAAGACATTAAGAATGTATTCTCCATTACAAACATGGATTTTTGACCGGTTCTAATTTAGATCATGTTGAAGGATGTAATTTGTGGAGCCGTGTTCCAACCACGGCATGACAAAATTTAGAGCCGTAATTGGATTTACCAAAATACAAAGGACCTGGCGCGGTTTAGTTAGGGTCTGCGAGGTATGGTTTGGAGTGCCAAAATGAAATATCGCGAACGAAAGAAATTGTTCAGTTAGTTCAAAGTATACTACCTTGTCGTAGGTCATGGGTCTTAGGGTTTTTTTGAAATATGTACGACTTTTCACATCATGCTACTTAAGGACACATGTTTTATTCAAGGGTACTAATCGTATGTGTATGTGTGGTACCGCCAGTCACAGGTGCAAAACTAGTGCATTTGCCTCGTTTAATTTGCAAGATTCAAGTCTGATTTTTAATATTCAGCCGCCGTCCGTTAAAAAAGACCTATTTCAGGTGACAGCACCAATTCCAAATGTTGATGAAATTAAAATAATAATTCATAAGATAGTTTCCTACAAGATAAAAGCGGTCAACGGTTTTCATTAATGTCACTGACCATTATTCTCTATCCAAATGAATTTCCAAGTCGTTTCAAGCTTTGATTGTGGCCGTTCACTGAACAAAATATAGACCCAAAATTTGCCTATTGGCTTGCATTTTCCCCCAATATTGAGAGAAAAATACAGATCGCAACAAGCTATTTATACAGATGGTCCTAAAATGGTGACAGAGTAGCGTGTGCTTTAGTTCCAAAATTAAAACCTGTCGACTTCCATGTAAAAGTTCGATTTTCACTGCCGAAGCCAAAGCTGGTTCTACTATAGGAGGAAAATATGTAATATTCTCATATTCACTGTCATGCCTTCAAGCGATTAAGAGTGGAACTTCAACTCATTCCACCAACTTGAACATCCTACAATTGTATGATGGTAGATTTCACCAACAGATTGATGTTGTGTTTTGTTGGTTGCCTAGCCACGGGGGCATCAACAGGAATACTGAAACTGGTGAATTGGCTAAGACAGCCCTAGATAATGAAGTTGATCGTTTTGGAATTCCATATAGCGATTTGAGAGCTTCTATCTGTGCTTATATGAGAGAAGCTGTTTCAATCTTTATGGGATGCTGTGGATAATAACAAAATTCATAAGTTTCCAAAAACTGTAAGATGTACTCATCTGAGAAGCCAGAAACGTTTCGATCCAGCCATGATCAGGCGATGTAGAGTGGGCCATACACGATTAACTCACGAACATTTACTAAAAAAAGAACCAGCCCCAAGGTGTATTCCATGCCACGAAGATCTCACAGTGAAACATATCCTGATCGACTGTATAGATTTTAAGATTGTAAGAGATTCTTTTTATCATGCAGCTACTTTAGAAGGTTTTTTATTGAGCTAAATACTGTATTTTAGGTCATTTGAAAGAAATAGGTTCGTTGCACAAATTTTAATGTATGTACATGTTTTTGGTGTGTTGTGTTAAGTACTTCTGGATTGCTGGGTTATTAACTTGGTTTTGTTGGAATATTTAGAATTTTGTTTGATCGTCGTTATATGGCTGAAATATTGCTGAACGCGACGTTAAACCTTAATTCTCTCTCTGCTCTTTTTTCTATATTTGTGTCACATAATACTCTCAATGTGACTGATGGGAGAGAAAAAATTCACGTGTTACACGTATTAGCTATGATATGATTCACATATAGTGTTATTTTCCCTGTGTATGGATTATCTTACTCTATTGAGCCTATCGATTCCTTCTCTTACATAGGCTGAGTCTGTCTATTCTATTACATAGGCTGAGTCTGTCTATTCTCTTACATAGGCTGAGTCTGTTTAGTCCCTGTTCTCCTGTACGACACGCACTCCATGCACATATTGAGAATTAGTTCTCAACAAAGTCGGATACAAACTAACTGTCCGAAATGAAGACGATTGCAGAAAAAATATCATAATGAATATTGGAACCTCGCCGGTGTCCACTTTGTTTTCCCAGTCCCATTGAGCATATTACCAATCAATACCTCCTGTATGAGGACTCGTGCGATGACGTCTTCACTGGTTAGCGTTAATTATTTAACGTCATTGAACATTTCATGTCACATGAGCTTAAAACTATCAAAGGGCCTGTGGGAGGCGATGTACGTGCGCTAATTCGACATATAGGTTATCCATATAGTGTAAAGTTATCCGTTTCATATTATTTATTGCCTGTATGGATAATGTATGCATTTCACTTCGTGCCAATGGTTTGAAGATGTCTGTGTTTTTTCTTCATTTTATTTTATTTTTTGGTCCTAGAAGACAGCCCATGTTTTATTTTTATGATGGCATCATGGTCTGCAAGGGTCACCATGGTCCCTTCGGTCCCTTCCCAGAAACAATAACGTCATCTCTTTCCCGAATAGCCAGAACTTTTCCCAAATTAATCAACTCGCGACCTCTGTAGTTGTCAAGCCCAGCACCCTATACGACTGAGTTTGGAGGAAAATACCGCCATATACGTCCAAACTGAAGGACAACCACTGTCACGCTCGTTATAGTCCTCTCTGCTTCTGATGTAAGGTAACAAGGTGTCGGTAAATTAGCCAGAGGTATCGTGGATGCGTGCCTCTGGAGGAGCGAGGATGTATCGAAAAGTAAACTTTTTGATCTTTGCACTAAATAGACAAAACATGTGCCCCAGTTCAGCAATTTACCTAGGAATCGTTCGAGACAATAAACTTACAACATGAAGACCCATCGTGGAAGGAAATATCAATAAACCGAAGAGGGCGATTTATTTCATTATGGAATGTGGTCTTGCTAACAACGGCATAATGTCAGCTTCAGAACTGCTTGATACAAACATAATTCCCATCCAACTTCATGATATGGACAGCCTGATCCCGAACAAGTCAGAAGTTCGGCTCCTTGAAAACAACTTCTATGCTGGATGGAGGCGCTTAACTAACACCTTATCTCTGCTTGGGGTTCTTCCAACTTAAGCCAGACTCCGCCCTCTTCAATGTAGTCACAAGGCGAGTGGTCAGAGCCAGACCAAGAGAGTTGTTTTGCTGAATTGGCTGAATTATGGCAATGTAAGGTACATGTATACCCTCGATTTATGATCTTCATCCGTGTGTCCCCATACCAAGCCAAGGTAGAAGTACATCAAATAATTCATCGTCGAGTACTGGACATATCGTTTTCTTCACAAAGGCATTCCGTTACTATTCCGTAAGATGCAGGTTCAAGGCTCAATGTGAATCTGGCTTCCACAGCCCGTCTAAAGTCCGAAAAATCGGAAATCTTTTTCTGAGATTTGTCGAACCTTACTGATCACTGGGGACAAATTTCTCACGTCGCTCTTAGATGTCTGCGACATATGTCTATAATCCAACGGAAAGATTTGGACAGATAACGCCTTTCTGGTTGACTTCTTAGACTGAATCGGATTGGATGACACTTCTTCCTGCTGAACTCTTCCAAATGTACCCTTGTGCAGTGTCGATGTACATCGTATGCAAAAGCTGTAGAGAGAAGACTTAAGTAAGACCTAAATTGAATATAAGTGGGCTCCAGACAGAACATTAGGTAGGCACTGAATAAATGACTCGGGACTTCACTGAACCGGGCGTTAAATGTGACTCAAAGTATGACAATCGTTGGCATGTTGTTATTTCAAGATTCTTCGTTAAACAGACAATGTAGAATGAATTCATGATAGCAAGCGTCAGATCCGAAATTCATTATGCAGCCGTCATCCATAAAAGACTTTCCGCCTCAATAAACAAAAGATCTATTTCGTATGACTGTTAGCCCCTATCCGACCTTTCCGCATCAATTCTCGAACAATGCTACATGTATCTTGCCCCGATGGCGGCGACAGGTGCACTGGCACGTGGTAACGGCGTGAGCTCCGGTTCGTTCTCATGATCTCTCCCCAATATCTTTAGCCCGGCGCGGGTTGGTTAATTATTGATTACAGGCGCCTAGTCTGTCATTCATAATTCAGCCGTCGTCCATTAAAGAATATCCGCGTCCATAATCCAAAGATCTATTCCATATTCCATATAACAGTATTAGCATCAAATTCAAAAAGACAATCATAGTATACATAAACATAGGCTAGTTTCCTTCAAGAGAGAAGCGATAAACAGTTTTCAATGATGCCGACAAGATATGATGATGTTCCAAAACTATCAAACCCGTATCGCTGATCAGTATTCTTAATCCATAATTATCGTTGTAAAGTCGTCATCTAGAGAACGATGTATCTCAGTCACGCTTTGATTGTGACTGTTCATACGAGCACCATGAGGATCTTGAAGTACATGGGTTCATGCGGCCCCTAGCCCCGGGTTAACCGGGATTAAACACAAGTTACGAAACGTAACGCAATAGATCTTGCACGCTATGCTCGTAATTTGCTATCAGCATGCGATATGTATCGCCAAATTTGAGAAACTTTGAGTGGAGGCGCTTGGTGGAATAGCCCTGCCAGTTGCCATCGAGTCAAGACGGCATTGGTCAGGGATTAACTTGAATTATAGTGAAAATGTCTCATTCAAATATGTGAATATGTGAATATAAATGATTCAAATACAAGATGGTTTCTTACAAAAGAGGAATTCAATGGAAATAATCAATTAACATGAAATATGCTATACAACATAGCTTCCGCCTCAAACTTCACCCAAGACACAAAAACACCTAAGCTACACTTCTCAAATAGTACTACCCCAAGTAGATAAAAGAGAAGAGCTGATATACTACAGTACAACGGAAGCCATCGCCATTGCATGAATATTCATAATTAACCACATGTAACGATAGCAAAATTTCCTTTCCAAACTTGCACTTTTAGCGCCAGTCAGTATCCGTTTCACTTATTATGAAAGATTAGATAAGAGTATGTACCGTAACTATCAATTTAGTATAGTCGGATGGTTTGTATATATATTGGGATATTAGCGCTATCCATACTTATACTAATTAAATTTTCAGTCAGTAAGCAATAGATGTATTATTTGAAATGTGTGGATACCTTTATATTCCCGAGCTTTTCAACTTGTGTGACCAAACGTGTTCTACTGTGAAAATAAGGCATCTAAACTAAACTAGGGATTAGAAGATAATAAAAAAGAGTTCGGTATGTTCCATTTAAAAGCACAATATTCTGAAAATCCTTTGCTCAGCGTTGACATTTGTCATTACCTGGGGATGTGGGAGGTTATCAATGAAATGTAACGGCTAGTCTGTACATAGTCTAGTTATCGCTCTATTCCTTTTACCAAAAAATCTTATAGGATTCCTATAAGAAAATGTCATATAGGATTTTGGCACTTTTCCAAAAGGACAGTTCTATAGGATCTTATGGAATATCGTATAGGATCCGATATGATCATATAGGACTGTCCTATGGTGCAATATTCCTCGTTCACATTTAAATACATATGAAAAAAAACAATTAAATACACATTGTACAAATAGCGCAACCCATTATATATTACGTCATAACACAGTGCCGTACAATTCCAATGTTTAAATGCGTAGGCTTAGTCCTTTCTCCAATACAAATAACAGACAAACACAGTACGATACTTCCATCAATCAGTTGTATGGCTATGCGCATTACAAATTAATTACGGGTGGTCGATTTTATATATGGAACTGCATCCCAGAAACCGCTTTGTTTGACAACTAATTGAATATATCCTGTAGTATGACGGCAATTTTGCTTCATTAATGGATTTGCCTAATATGGCTTTCAGTTAAGATCACATAGACTGCAAAATATTTGCTCGCGGCATTTTTAATTTTCAAAATATATAATAACATTTACTAGCGGGTCGAGCCTGACATTGCTATAATAACTACCCAACATCCTTCTTCGAGGCACAGACAAACCCAAGCTATGGCTCTATGATGGAATCAAAGAACCTGCCCCTTAGACGGGCAAAGACATAATGTGCCTATAGGTTTATTGAATGAAGTAATCATATATGCGAGCTCGGTAATTCAGCGTATACAATTTCTCATTCAAATATTATTTCAAAGTCCGTTTCTTCTCATTCACCAAACGCTATATAGACGATCTTCTCGCTGGTGATAAACGCTATATAAATGACGGAGTGAAGGGTACATATCCACCTTCACTGAATTCGAAGGAAACCACAGATAGCGCTAACGGCACATCATATGTAGACCTATATCTCTATAAAATGAGGCCGGCCTTCTCTCTCGTCCTCTGCGATAAGAAAGATAATTATAATTTCGACATCGTAAACTATCCCTTTCTGGAGAGTAATATTCCAGTGGGACCTCCATATGGCGTATACATATCTAGCCTATTGTAGCATTTGCTAGATCCTGTGTAAATTGTGACGATTTAATCAAGGTCAAAAAATATTATCGCAGAAACTTATAAAACAGGGCTATACCACCAAACGCCTCCGTCCAAAATTTCTCAAATTTGGCGATAAATATAGCATGCTGATAGCAAATTATACGAGCGCAGCGTGTAAGATCTATGGCGTTACGTTTCGTAACTTTCTAATTCTGCTTTAATAACTCGGGGCTAGGGGCCGTAGGAACTCATGTACTTCAAGATCCTCATGATGTTCATTTGTGCAGTCAAAATCGAAGCGTGACAGATATATCATTCTCTAGATAACGCCTTCACAACGAATATCATATAGACTAAAGAATGCTGATCAGTAAGAAGTAACCATATTAAGACCTATATCGCTATAAAAATGAAATTTGGCGAAACATTGAGACTGTCACCATGCGATTACTAAGTTTATTCGGATTTACTTTGCTTCTGCATTATGCTGATCAGCGATACAGATTTTTTGTTTCTGGATCATCATGATTTTTTTCCTGCATCGTTGAAAAAAGTTGACCTCTTCTCTTGCAGGAAACTAGCCTATTGAATTGGGTATTTGGATTATGGACGCAAAAATTATGTAATGGATGACGGCTGAATATTGAATGACGGACTACACGCTTGTATTCCTAATGCTACAAAATTTAATGGATGCGATGTCCGATGGACAAGTAAAAGTTTCTCCAAGTTGGCAATACATATCGCACATATCGCATGCTAATAGTAAATACGAACATAGCTTACAAGATTTATGGCGTTACGTTTCGTTCAATTTCGCTTAACCCGGGTCTAGGGGCCATAATAATCCCATGTACTTCGCGATCGTCATGGTGTTTATATGAACAGTCACGATCAAGTGAGTGAGTGAGTGAATATGATTTAACGTCGCTTTCAACTATATTTCAGTCATATCACGACGTTGGGTCCTATTCCTTTTCACACCCGGGAACGACACGGGTGGGGTCCTATTCTTTTTCACACCCGGGAACCACACGGGTGGGGTCCTATTCCTTTTCATACCCGGGAACCACACAGGTGCCTCAGTTAGTCGCCTCTTACGACAAGCTCTCTGGGGATCTGAGGCGTATTCTTACCATGACCTGCGGTGTGCGCAACGACATCCCAGGTCAATCCCCGGAAACCCCACGGGGCCAGTCACAATCAATGAGTGACTGGAATACATTATTCTCTAGAAATGCTGTTATATGAATTATATAATTTTCACTTTTCTCGCACAAATCTGTATCCGTACGACATATGCAGACAAACAAACTTCCAAATTAGACCAATCAGTCTAAGGTTTGATCTCACACTAATTGTAACAAAGGGTTTCTGAACTGTTGTAAATCCAGACGTATGTCCCGTGTAACATAGCAAATGTCTTAGTGAATCGTGCAAAGCTGAAATTGTGAAAATATAATATGACCATAGCACCTAACATAATCAATAGCAAAACTATACTGGGAAAATACGATAAAGTATGTGTAGTATAAACGTCTGTTTACAAAACGGTATTTCGCTTGGCAATTGATTCTGAAAGGCTTACGGAGATTTGGATTAAACAAGGATAACGGTTTCATTGTATCGGCATAGATGACCATAACATAATTTAAGTGCCATATCAAGGATCGCAGTCATTTTTGCAAAACTGTTGACATAAGAAAGGGTTAAGGGCCAAGTGATTATGCGAAAACAAAAACTGTTACTGGCAGGTATCCTAAAAGAGCGATGAACGGTTTCATAAATGCCCACACGATCACATGTAACGTGCCGGTAATACATCATATTCGTGGAGATATTTACCTTCAGGGTGTAGTATTGATCGTTTACAGACTATGGTATAGCCTGGTGAAGCCAGTTTATTTTATCCCGATTCTTCATCACATTGTTTATAGCAGGGTGGAGGAGGGTCATCTGATAGAATTAGACAGCTAATCCTTTATATAATGCGCGCCAAATTTTGAGTCAATTAAAAGCATATCCATTACCATTATTCCGCATCATTGTACTGAACGTTTCATGCGTGAGTATGAATGTTAATATCCATGGCCCTGAACCCTCGTTACGTTATCTACTCTCATGACCATTACCATTAGTGGGCACAATTGTTGACCATAAGTCCTAATTTCGTTTCCATTGGATTTCAGGAAGCTAAATATCCCCCAAATCCCATCCCACCCTACGCTGATAAACAGCTTGTATCACTGATGTCCCCAACACGGAGAGTAGGGATGTCAGTGATACAAGCTGAATAGTATGAGCGTAATCCCACCCCTGTGATGCTTTTGTATCATGAACCCGATTAGGTTACGAGTAATAGCTACAGTGTGAGTTGCGGCCGTTTTGATTTTCTCCAGTTTAAGTTTTCCCCTGTACCATTTATATCATACCATTTATATCATAATATTTTTGTGACTTATTCCCATCGAGTTCTTACATCAGCATCAGACTCCACTTAATCCACAGAAATTAAACTTTCGTTATGCATTATAACTGTTATAAATTTACTGTTTTTTAATCATACCAGACATGGCTTATTATATGTCGTAAATTTGGGTTATAGTTTTTTACTGGTACCCTAAAAGTCATCAAAAAACCTTAGATCATGTTTTTACCGTCATTACGTGAGAAGCTTTTTGACTGGGGACGGCTGCCTTTGTTGCAAAGTTGAAAGCTGCCTTTCTGAAACAATGTTTCAAGGTTTGTGCATTAGACTAAACGAATGAATGTAAACAAACTATGCCTACGAATTATACTGTTATGCTTGTTCAGTTCAATCAGATCATATCTGGAACACAAGGCCGAGAAGTCGAACCGGCATAAAAAGAACTCTATTATTTGAGACTTGTTATGCACTTGTTATAACGCCTTGACTAGTTTGGTAACGTCTCCATACCAGTTTTCCGGGAGTTTATATTTCATGTATCCTCGATGGAAGACATGCCACCTGAAATTTTATGCCATCAACGCGAAGCGGTTCAGTCAACTGTTTAATGTGAATTGGAAGAACACAGATGGCAGGCATGATATTAATGAAACCGTTTTGGATCCACGGCGAATAAATTAATATTGTTTGTAGTATATGAGAGTACTCGGGATATGAAATAAATCTTATGTGGAATTCAAATTTCAGGATTGTGAAGAATTATCTATTCCCGTCTCGCGGACCTCACTCCATGTAGACCGTATATATAGATTGATATTGTTGGCGCTTGCGGCAGTACTTGTCTCATTAAATCCAGCTCCTCTGAAGCAGTATGTGCAGCAGTTTATCAATTATAAGTGAATGTATACAAATTGAACGCGTACAAACAAATGATAAATTAATACGTTCGCGCGAGATTTTATCTGGCGAATGATGTTTGATACAATGTCATGGCATTTTCGGTTAACTGTCGCGGTCGACTGGACTCTTATAAACACATATAGATTAACGACGCCAAACAAAGGGTTGTCATGGGAACGCAGCATGATCAAAGATTGATAAACTTGACTTATATATGGCTCTTGACTGCGGCTATTAAAGCAATCCTTTTACTGGTTTCTTCTATAAAGTGAGATTTTTTTTCTTTTCATCTGTAGATTAGGTGTCCGAAAGGTTTCAACGTTATCGACAGCAATCCTGCTGGCATCCATGAATCGGCGGTTCGGTTACACCAAAAACACAACAATAAAACCTTTATGAGTATCTTATATATATAAAAAAGATTTGAGTATAATATGAGGTGTTGAGTTCAATATGGATTTATATCGTATCAGTCCACATTGTGTTGAAAATCCGTGCTGGTCAACAACACTACTCGTCGACAACACTATCCATAAAAGGTCAACAACACCACTCGTCGACAACACTACCCGTAAAGGTTCAACAACACCACTCGTCGACAACACTACCCGTAAAGGGTCAACAACACCACTCGTCGACAACACTACCCGTAAACGGTCAACAACATCACTCGTCGACAACACTACCCGTAAAGGGTCAACAACACCACTCGTCGACAACACTACCCGTAAAGGGTCAACAACACCACTCGTCGACAACACTACCCGTAAAGGGTCAACAACACCACTCGTCGACAACACTACCCGTAAAGGGTCAACAACGCCACTCGTCGGGTCAACAACACCACTCGTCGACAACACTACCCGTAAAGGGTCAACAACACCACTCGTCGACAACACTACCCGTAAAAGGTCAACAACACCACCCGTACATGGTCGACAACACCACTCGTAAATGGTCAGCAACACTACTCGTAAATGGTCCTTTGCTTCAATGCATTTTGCTGAGAAGCAACAGGAACTTGATAATGTGATGTCTAGCACTGTAATATCACTTGTCTTTATTGCACCATGTAAGCGTCCTGTCTGTGTGTTGTGCGCTGTCCTCGGTGTTTTATAGGGTGGATGGAGGGTGTCTGGTTCCATGCTGCTTCAAAGATTTCTTCTTTGAAGTAGCAGGAACACAACTGGGCTGGGTGGTGCTTAGTTGGTTAGTCGTGATATAGCTGAAATATTGTTGAAAGCGACGTTGAATTCTATTCACTCACTCACTCGTAAATGGTCGCCTACTCGTATGCTACATAGGTCCTCTCTACTTCTATTCCTCCTCCCCCCTCCTCCCCCCTCTCTCTCTCCTCTCTAGAAAAACACGATTGGAAGTTTACTCAAGTAAGATCTGAACTCGAGTCTTGAGATAAGATTTACTCTCAACTGAAGAGAACAATGCTATATAGGTGAAATCATTTTTTTATTCAACTTGAGTGTTTTTAACTCAAGTTGTGGTAAATGTTACTTCAGATCATTGGCCAATCTGATTAAACACAGACCTAGAAACCGACTCGCTAACTCGGCTTCTGGATGTGTTTTTAATCCGATTGGATCAGTGGCCATCAGTGGCCTGACGTCTTTTCAACACTAATTCGTTATACAACATTTGCGTGAAACCTAATTGGTCGTTTCAGTGTTTGTGTACTAGCGTGGTAAGGTTCATTCGCTGTGCTAACGAACACAGTGCAAAATATGGCGCCACCCACACGACGTTGTTTCAACTTTGACGACGTTGCATCGACAGTGATTCAACAGTGAATTAATAACACTGAATTTCGGTCAAATTTCGACCGCGTTCATTTGAATAAAATAATACTGGCCGTAGTGGATATAGTAGATATTAGAAACCTTTCCCCGTTTGAGAGAAACTAGCTTTTATATTTTCTTGAATTGTAGCGCTAATAGTGTCGTATAATGAACCTGTATTTGGGCGGACGATGAACCTATATATAGGCGTACAATGAACCTAAATATCAGCGGACAATGAATCTACATAGGCGGACAGCGAACCTATATAGGCGGATAGTGAACCTGTATAGGCGGACAGTGAACCTAAATAAGCGGACAGTGAACTTATGTAGGCGGACAGTAAACCTGAATAGGCGGACAATGAACCTAAAAAGGCGGACAGTGAAAATATATAGGCGCACAGGGGATTGCCTCTTAACCCAGCTGGTGAGCTAGGCTAGTCTAGGAGATACGGATCTCCTAGACTAGCCTAGCTCACCAGTTGGGCGGACAGTGAACATATATTGTGGGATAGTGAACCTATAAAGGCGGATAGTGAACATATATAGGCGGACAGTGACCATATATAGGGGGATAGTGAACCTACATAGGCGCACAGTGAAATCTGAAAGCTAACAGTAGCAACACTCATATTTAGGAATTTACGATTCCATCAAACTGCAGTAGTTTTACCCTGATTTTCCTAGGTAATCCCTTCGGGTATTATGGAGACGAAAATTCTCCAATGGACGACGGCTGAATATTGAATGACGGACTAGACGCTTGTATTTTAATTAGTAACCTCCCTCTGTCTGATTTTTCAGAAAGCTCGAGGAATGCTTTGATGTGCTTCTTGACTCTAGAAGAGCTATTCCATATCATGAGTTGACCATGCTAATAAATAATTGATTTTCTATGGATTCAGATATCAAAGGAGTTTGTACCACTCTGGATCTGTAATTAACGAGTAATGAACTTGTCTATCTGGTCCACCATATTCACTTCTTCTAGACAGGCAAATATACGAGATACAGATAAGGCTCATCTGGGCGCATCTATCTTGCCAATCGATTTGTGGGGATTTAGAATATGATCTGACATAATATGCATGCTAGTTACTCGGATGGACTGAGTGGTGCGATCTTATACCATCGGAACGTATTGCCCAGTTACGTAAACGCTATATAACATCTTGTTACAGGACTCCTATGTCAAATGCTGCATGCTTGAGGGCAATCTAATTAAAATTAAATCCTATTTGCTCCCCATTTGGATATTGTCGCTTGTAGGATCTAACAGGCTTGCAGTGACTCGCGTGTTGACCAATCCCGAGAAAGCTTCATAGTGCTTTGAAGGGAACATTGATGACAAAGAATTTTTGGTTGGCTCAGTCGAACTAGCCGGTTCGCTGGCGGGGAGTCTTTTCATGTTGCCGCGGTCCCGACATTGGGGCACAATAATACGAGGTAGATACATGGACTGATCTTTGGTGTAAACATTGGGGTAAATGGACACAGGACTGCAAATGGATGAGTTCAGATGCGACCATGATGTCATAATGCTATTAAATATCCATGGTATGGGCGCTCAGAACACCCAAGTTCAATTGAAATACGTAAGATCCTATACATTGATAGGATATTAATTTATTAAGATTGGCTTGAGGGAAAGCTCAAAATTTGATTCTCACAAACATCAATGTCGTGATCATCAACTGAAATATTGCTAAACACGACGTAAAACCTTAATTCCCTCTCTCCTTACACGCAATATCACACCCAACATCATCATCATGTCCGTTCTTACACCCAATATCACACACATCCGTGTCGTGATGATCAAGTCCGTTCTTACACCCAATATCACACACTTCAATGTCGTGATCATCATATCCGTCCTTATACCCAATATCATATACATTATTGTCGTGATCAAGGCGACCGTTCTACACCCAATATCACACACATCAATGTCGTGATCATATCCGCCCTTACACCCAATATCACACACCACTGTCGGGATCATCTTCTTCATCCTTACGTCCAATATCACACACATCAATGTCGTGGTCATCATGTCCGTCCTTACACCCAATATCACACACAACAATGTAGTGATCATTTTGTTCATCCTTAATCCAATATCACGTCACGCATCAATGACGTGGTCATCATGTCCGTCCTCACACCCAATATCACACGCAATGTCGTGTTCATCGTGTTCCTCCTTACACCCAATACCACACACATCAATGTCGTGATCATCATGTCCGTCCTCACACCCAATATCACAAACATCAGTGTCGTGATCATCATGTCCGTCCTTAGGCCTACACCCAATATCACGCTCCTCAATGTCGTGATCATCATGTTCATCCTTACACCCAATATCACACACATCAATGTCGTGATCATCTTGTCCATTCTTAACGAGTTAAAACAAAACTGTAGGCTATACTCATCTGAATAGACAGAAACGTTTCGATCAAGCCATGATTAGGCGATGTAGAATCGACCATAAGCGATTTACTCATAAACATTTACTAAAAAAAGAGCCAGTCCCAAGGTGTATTCCATGCCACGAAGATCTCACAGAGAAACATATTCATATCGACTGTATAGATTTTAAGATTGTAAGAGATTCTTTTTGTCGAGCAACTACTTTAGAAGATCTTTTTAGTCGGGTGAAAGAAGACTGTATCTTAGGTTATTTGAGAGAAATGTCTTTGCTGCATAAGTTTTAATGTGTGTATGTTTTAATGTGTTGGATTACTAAGTTATTAACTGGAATACTTAGAATTTTGTTTGATCGTCGCTATATAGCTAAAATATTGCTGAAACGCGCCGTTAAACCTTAATTCTCTCCCTCTCTCTATCCTGAACCCAATATGACGTCACGCATCAAACACGTGGTCATCATGTCCGTCCTTACACCCAATATCACACATATCAATGTCGTGATCATCATGTCCGTCCTTACACCCAATATCACACATATCAATGTCGTGATCATCATGTCCGTCCTTACACCCAATATCACACATATCATTATTATCTTTATTAGGCGTCGATGAATCCGATTTAGCTGTATTAATGACGTTGATGTTATATTTTGTATATTTATTTGGTGGTAATTATAGTTTCCGTTACTATGGTTTCTCACGTATGATTTCCTTCCACCTGTCCTTCGCTAATTATCCATTTCGTCACTAATTGACATGCGACATTGTCGGATATTTCCCAGATGTTTTAATAATTAGGCTGTAACCGTTAGGTAACCTACAGAGCACGTGTATATTTCATCAAAAACATTTAGGCATATCAGACCTTTAGAATGGAACTAAACAACAGACTCACACGCAAACTTCCAGATTACTTAATTTTGTGCTGTCACCCACGTATCATTCGTTAGATGTTAGCATAAGGAATCCTCATGCTTCTAAGATATATATATATATATATATATTTCTTCGTAAAGTTCGAAACTGCAGTCGGAATATAATGATGTAGAAAGTCAAGAAGGCTATTTGTTTTGGGGTTTTTTTTATATTTATTTATATCTATATGATCTGAGCTATAACTAGGCAATGACATCTTATTGAACTGTGATCAGAATATCGATAGCCCCGCGGTGATTGTGTGTTAGAGAACCTGTACCACATCTTCTCAATCGTCTCCCTATAGGTACTGGATCAACCATGAGCGACCATGTCTTCTGCTGTGGTG